>MJUT01040392.1:419196-434678 GCA_002080005.1 Gigantidas platifrons | reverse complement strand
TAACATAGAATTAAGCACAATTTCAATGACTTTGATAGACAAAATTTCTTAAAATTGTCAAAAATGTACCCTTTGTGTCTTAGCCGATACGAACATGTACACCTCCATTGCTTTGTACACGCGTACGTCCGCTTCAAAATCTAGATGAATATGCACCAATCCATGGGAAGATAGCCTGTCATTCTTCATGGTCGACCTGACATAATTTTTCAAACACATCAGTACACAATGTCTTTTCTACTGACATGGTTAACAAAACACATATTTTTATTAATATTGTATCTATAGAAAGCTAGAGAACTGGATTTACATAATCAAGTGTGGTACAAAGTGTTGTTGGCAAAACATTACGGTTAGTAATGACCCAGTGGGTTAGCCACCTGGCTACTTCTCTCCTGAAATCCTCTAATGACAAATAAATGTCAGCCTGATATGCCTCGTATATTGTAGCAACATGATCATCAGTTAATTTGTCTAGAGCACGGGGCAGTAGATGCTGTGCATGGAAGCGCTTTTCCTATTTAAGGAGACGTGTCTCAAGTTTGTAATCAAATTGTCCAAACATGGATTGTACAAAAATACTGTTTTGGCGTTTCCGCGGGATGATTGGCTCTGGTAGTCTGTCTACCACCTCGCCTGGATATACTTTCAGATATATCAAAAGATTTGGCTAAGTTAAGTGCAGACTGATACAACTCATCCTAAACCGATTCGTCCTTTCGTTCAGCTCTTAGCATTTCAATCACGGTCTTGGATTCTTTGATTGCTTCAAGAATGTCGTAATCGGTATCTTGGAGGAATGTTGACAGATAAACAGTGCTATGTAAAATATGTTCCGCTATTACCAAAGCTATGATAAACTGAGACCGCATGGTGGATGCAAGAAACTGCCCGGCTTTATCATCGCCTTGGTTTTGTTAGCACTCCAAGGTATGGACCACAACTGGATATTGACGTCTTAAAGATATACAATGCGTCCGCTCGACTTGTCCATCACATAATTACCATACAAAAGTAACTAGTACGTCTTATTAGTGATATATTAATTATACTGATTTAATAAGACTGTTGTTAAAAGTAACAATACATTTTTTTAAAATGTTATTTCATTTTTAGCTCACCTTGCCAAAGGCAATGTGAGCTTTTGCCATCACTTGACGTCCGTCGTCCGTCGTCTGTCGTCCGTTGTCTGTCATCCGTTAACTTTTCACATTTTAATCTTCTCCTCTGAAACTACTGATCTAAATGAATTGAAACTTGGTAGGAAGCATCTATGGAAGGTCTTCTATAAGGATTGCTCATTTCGTCCCGATCCATTAACAAACATGACCGCCACAGGCAATTCATGTTTATGATTGTATGCTTTCTAAAAAATCAGTTTTTCTGTGGAAAAAGAGATAACTCTAATTAAATATTAACATTTGTTTAGTATAATACAGTTAAAATGAATCTGTACAAAAAATGTGACCAAGATACCCACCCTAAGCTATATATATTTATGATCAGGATGACTAGGCAAGTTAATGCCTTATAGTTCAGGCCCCTGGGGTCATACCCGACCCCCTACCTGAAGTGAACTTTATAATGGTTGAGATCCCCGCCCCTAAACCATATATATTTATGATCAGGATGACTAGGCAAATTAAATGCCTTATAGCTCATGTTCCGGGGGTCATACCCCATCCCTACCTGAGGTGAACTTTTTAATAGTTGAGATCCCCATCCCTAAGCCATATATAATTACATTTGTATGATCAAGGTGACTATGCAACTTAAATGCCTTATAGCTCAGGCCCCGGGGATCATACCCCATCCCTATAGGCTATGGAATGTTCTGGATTAAGTTTCTTCATAGCAGAATGCAAGGTGAGCGACACAGGCTCAGCTCAGTGCTGAGCCTCTAGTGTTTTAACCTGCCGATGTGCACGCCATGGCGTGACATCGTATATGCAGCTACGCCTCTGCATATAAATATTAAATATTGTGCGTCTTCTCCGTACCATGGACAATCAGAGATATATATAGTGATTCTCACATAGCCTGTTCCACATCATACCCTTACTTAGCAGCACTAGGCCAGAGAGCCGGTATAATGATAATATAATAAATAGTAATTATTTATTTTATTGTATTATTATTTGTTTGTATTTGTATAATGTATTGCTCCAGTCCAATTGGATTTTTGTATAGCAAAAAGATAAATAAATAAATGAATAAATAAAATAACTATTATTGACTTAGTCGATAAAATATTAAATATTAAATCAAAATATTTTTTTTTACTATAATCAATACCAATCTTCAATATATTTATCACCAATATTAATGTGGATATCGACATTTCTACATATTGAATTAAGTAATCAATAATAATATCGTCTGCATGTTTCACAAACCGGACTTATCAGAGCGTAATTTCTCTGTTGCCATGGCTACATGTGAAAAATGTAATTATCTAGCGAAAAATATTGTCGACATTTACATTTTATCAGCTGGTGTGTGTGTGTGTACCTGTAGTGAATTATACTAGTCGGTGTTTATTTTTATCGTGCAGTAAATAGTACTCTTAGTGTACACAGTTCAGTTAGGTGAGTATTTTAAATGTCATTATTTATATACAGCAACTATTATTAATGTATATTTTTATTTCATCACTATTATATGCATCAGGACCGGACAACCATCATTATTTGTCTTTATTTACTTATTGTATTTATTGATCAGTACATAATGACAGATATGTAGCAGATAATTAGCATTTATTGTGTACATTTGTTATTATTACGCTGTAAATAACGTGAATTTAAAGTACTATATTTTGAAACACGCACTTTACAGGGTAACAAGAACTATTATTAAATTTTCTGAACTTATGTCAAGTTTACAAGAGAAAACCAATATTGAAGAATCTCTGTCCACCAGGCTCTTAATCCTATCCACGTGGTCCTATCTTTAGTTTGTACATGTGTATTGTAAATAGTTGTTGTTATTTTGATTTTATTGTTATATCTCTGTACCATTGTTATACACGTGCACTGGATTTATGAAAATACAGATATATGTGTAGTAAGCATTGTGGGAACAAACCTTTATGACACTGAACAATTATTGTAGGTCATTATCTAGAGCATCAAATTTGCCGACGGCAAGAATTAGTGTTATAACTGTCCATATTTGAAGGGACTGGTTGCCCGAATGTCATTAAATAACATGTATTAAGAAGGATTAAAGGGCCAAATTAGGGACAACTATTTTGATAAACTCCTGTAAATCATAGGGTATAGCTATACAATGTATATTCCTGTTTATATTTTAAAATTAAAATAAAGACACACCTATAATTAATTTATTAGAATAATTATAGATTGATGAATGTATTACATTTTTTTTGGTACTTTCAATGATTTTTATTTAAAGGTTTTTAGTGGGGTTCGTGTTACTCGATCTTTAGTTTTATATGTATGTTTAATTGTTTTGTAGATCATTGTTTGTCCTTTTGTACTTTTTCTTTCTGATTACCCCTTTGGTATCTTCAAACTCTTCTTAAGAACTATCTACGTGTATGTGATAAAGTTTGTCAGTGACTTGCGTCAGGTCGGTAGTTTTTCCGGGTTCTCCGGTTTCCTCCACCAATAAAACTGACCGCCACGATATACTCAACTGAAATATTGTTGAAAGTGCCATAACCCTAACTCTACTAGAAATAACTCGTATACAGACTTAGGATTTTAGAATCAAATCGAAAATGTACAAAGGTCTATATAGAACTCTTTTAATCCATTTATTAGAGACTGCGCATGCTCTCCAATTCAATAAGGTGTCGTGGTGGTGGTGGTCGTATTGTAGTTTGATTTACAACTACCTGTGCAATCAGTGCCTATCATCACTAAAAAAGTTGTGAGTTCGTTCGCACCCCATTCATGGCGGTGTCTGCCAATAGTCTGATAGTCCGATGGTCCAATAGTCCGAAAGCCCAATAGCCGGAAGGCCCAATAGTCCGAAAGCCCAATAGTGCGAAGGTCCGATAGTCCAAAAGCTCAATAGTCCGAAGGATATTTTGATGGTCAATATTTGAAGATTTTTTCCTGAACAACATCCTAAGGGTTTTATATTGAGTTTGTAATACATATTTCTATTAATGAGGGAGTCCTTATTAATGTTCTACAACAGCAAACGGAGGGTGCGAAAATATATTTTGTTATATATCTGGAAAAAATTAAGAAACAAAATCGTACCGGAAGTTTTTTTTTGGGATAATAAAGTCGTGCACACAAAGGAATAAAACATTTTCAGCTCACCTTGCCAAAGGCAATGTGAGCTTTTGCCATGACTCCGTCGTCTGTCGTCCGTTAACTTTTCACATTTTAATCTTCTCCTCTGAAACCCCTTAGCCAAATGAATTAAAACTTGGTAGGATGCATCTATGGCAGGTCGTCAATAAAGTTTGCTTATTTCGTCTCGATCCATTAACAATTATGGCTGCCACAGGCAATTCTTGTTTCTGATTGGCCGATTTTTAAAAATCTCCTCTGAAACCGCTTGGCCAAATGAACCGAAACTTGATAGGAAGTATCTATGGAAAGTCCTCAATAAAGATTGCTCAGTTCCTCCCGATCCATTAACAAACATGGCTGCCACAGGCAATTCTTGTTTCTGATTGGTCGATTTCAAAAATCTTCTCTGAAACTGCTTTGCCAAATGAACCGAAACATGATAGGAAGCATCTATGGAAGGTCCTCTATATAGTTTGCTCATTTCGTCCCGATCTATTGACAAATATGGCCGCCACATGCGATTCTTGTTTCTGATTGGCTGATACATGTACTAGTATTTAAAATTCTTCTCCTCTAAAACCGTTTTGCAAAATGAACCGAAAGATGGTAGGAAGCATCTATGGAAAGTCCTCTATGACGATTGCTTATTTCGTCCCGATCCGTTAACAAACATGGCCGCCACAGGCAATTCTTGTTTCTGATTGGTCGATTTCTAAAAATCTTCTCCTCTGAAACAGCTTTGCTAAATGAACCGAAACTTTATAGGAAGCATATATGGAAGGGCCTCTATAGGGATTGTTCATTTCGTTTTGATCCGTAGACAAACATGGCCGACATAGGCAATACTTTTCTGATTGGTCGATTTCTAAAAATATTCTTCTCTGAAACTGCTTAGCCGAATGAACCGAAACTTGGTAGGAAACATAAGGAAGATGTTCTATAAAGATAGCTAAGTTTGTCCCGATCCGTTAACACACATGGCTGTCATAGGCTATTCTTGTTTCTGGTTGGTCGATTCCTAAAATCTTCTTCTCTGTAACTGCTTAGCCAAATGAACCAAAATTTGGTGGAAAGCACCTATGGATGGTTCTGTATTAAGTTTCCTCAAAGCACAATGAAAGGTGAGCTACACAGGCTCAGTCCACTGATCCTCTATTTTTTTGTAACTGTTACCACCTTGATCCAAAAATTTGCTATCGTAGCTACACTGTGTTTTTTTAATCTGCTGTACTACCATGAAGTTAGATATCCAATTTCTAACCAAAGGAATCCATCTTTTATCAACTTTGATATTCAAAGACGATTCACTGAAAATGTCTGATAATGGGATGTAAGCCGTTTATCGAACTCCTGTCAGAATGAAAAAAAATAGTATTTGGGTTTCGGACTATCGGACTATTGGACCTTCGGACTATAGGACCTTCGGTGAGGTGTACTTGATACAACATTATGTGATAAAGTTCGCCAGTGACTTGCGACAGGTCGGTGGTTTTCTCCGTGTACTCCGGTTTCCTCCACCAATAAAACTAACCGCTATGATATAGCTGAAATATTGTTGAAGGTGGTGTTATACATCATAACCCAAACCATGTCAATTCTATAAGAAAGAGCTGTTATTAATTAGTGAGAGATCCCTAAATGATTGAATATTTGCTAAACCGGCGTTCTAATTGAACGTACATTAATAGGATTAAATTCAAACTTATATTACCTAGATATCAAGAAATGGCAGGACAACAGCAAAAACAGAAAGAAATGTCAGATGATGCAGACGACAATGACGTCATGATAACGGATGTAACATCCGTTCCAAGAAGCCATGCCTCTGTTCCTCGACGACAGTCTGTTGGAAAATATTCTGGTTCATTTATAAAGACGCCGCAAAGTAGTGCCAAAAGAAAACCTTTACCTGTTGCAAACGCATTGAATGTTATGACTAAGATGGGCCTAAACACAACAAATCCTCGAATTCTACAAGCTCTGCAAATAATGCAAAAGACGAAAGCCAAGAGGGGACCAAAAGAAAAGGATACTTTTCAGCGATTTATTTACTGCCTTCCTCATAAAATGGCCAAACTTCCACGATTTTCATCCACAGATGATATGGAGCGTGCGATTGTAAAGCAACAACAGGAAGAAGGATATGGTATAATTCCTATGTAGTCAATTTAAAGCAACAGAATACAAATACATAGTTCATGACACTGAGGGCAATTTGGCCCAAAGTCCCATACAAAAACTACTTCAATCAGCATTATATAGACATTCTTAATACAAATACTAAAACAATTACTAACATGACAAATCCATGTACATAGAAAACACTGATATCTAAGTATCACCATTGAAGTTTAATTTTATGCAGACACATCCTCAATAAGGACTAAACAAAGAATCAAAATACACCATACTTGTAGACGAACTCAGAAACAACAATATTGTTTACGAAATATAATATCGGCAACCACTGTCGGTCGATTATCAGGTTTTATTTTATATTCGGGTGTAGGTCCGATATACTATATACCGGTATTGGACCGGACTGCTTACAAACTGAAAGACAAACTGTGTAAATAAAAATGTGAAGTATAATATTTTAACATATCAAGTAAAATAGGTAACTCCATACAATTAAGATTATACATGTATAATAAATGTATGTACATGTATGTCATAAAAATTGTATTGACAGGTGAAAACAACGATCTACAAAACACTACTCAGAAAACAAGAGAATGAACAACAACAACCCCACAAAAAACTGGGGATGAACTGAGGTGCTCTGGAAAGGTAACCAGTTCCTGTTTCACTAATAGCACTTGTCGGGATACTCTTGTTACAAAACTGCTTATAAGTCATGAAATGGGAAATGAAGGGATTGTGATTTTGACACATGGAACCGATGTCCGTGGTCATTTGTGACATAGATATTCCAGAATGGGTAAACAAGTCATGATTGCAACCGTAAAATTTTCGAGGTCATAACTCATTCAGATTTGATATGGTCACATGACACTTTGTAACTATAGAAGATATAGATACATGACAACTAAGAGCTATAGTTCCACAGCTTGTATTACACTCTGCAGATGTAGCGTCATTATTCTTTTCTTAACAACGTTGTCTGATATGATTACAACATCATAAGATATATTTCTGATTTAAGGTTATCCACCAAATGATTACAACCTCGGGATACCACTCAGGACACATCTGGACATACATTTATCAGCTGAAGAATTTGATGCTTTCTTGAGAAAAACGTACCCAAAGTTGGCAAACAGATATTATGATATGTACAAGATTGACAAGCAGAGACGTCTGATACGAATCGACACCTTGACCCCCAGGGCAATTAAAGACATGAAGTATCAAGGAAGTTTAATAATTATACCATACGTAAGTTTAATTATAAGTATAAATATTTAAAATAAAATAGTAGATATCCAATTTATTGCACACGACGCATTTCTGGAATAACCTTCACCTGTTACCGTAAAGGAAACAAAAATTGAAAGCAATAACAAATGTGACAACTTGAAAACTTTGATTTGTGAAATCGAAAATTTTCTTCCTGTGACACATATTGCACTACTCATCCAAAAGAGCTTGTGTCTTGACAAAATCATTAGAACCTTCTAGTTTTTTGTAAGTGTTTTATTATATATTTGAATACAAAATTAGAAAGAAAAACAAATAAATATCACACTATTTTCACCTCTAAAACCCCAATCCAATCATCAATATTTTAAAAATGAAACAACTATGCAAAGCATTATTTTTAGAATGGATCAGTCGCTGTAAAATCGTCATGGTTTGATTTTTGTAAATAAGGTAAGCAAAAGTTTTATTCCTGAAATATTTGGAACTACAAGAATAAAAGGGGAGATAACTCCATAAAACATTACCACAAATGTTTAAACTTTAAATTAATGTTATCGAATGATATCTGCCCCATGGCGGAAAGTTTTCACAGAGAGTACTTTTATTGGATCGATGGTTTATGAAACATAAATTACTATTAAGTTATTGGTTTGTACAATAAGGCAGTATTTCCAGACAGACAGGACACGAACATGTGTTAATAAAACAGAACAATACAAGTAACTTAAAACGTTAGACATTAATATTCCTACATAGCAGAAAGATTGAAGATATCATTAGTCGAAATGGAAGAATGACAGACAATACAATTGCCACAAGGGCAGTCCATGAATTTACTGGTCGGAATCAAACTCTTGAATTTATTTTTATATATATCTAAATAAAAACTGAAAAAATTATGGGTCCGAACAAAGTTTTACTTGTCTTGGGTTGAATGACCTGTGCTCATCAGGAGGACTGTATACAAAGTTTTACTGGTCTTGGGTTGAAGGACCTGTGCTCATCAGGAGGACTGTATACAACGTTTTACTGGTCTTGGGTTGAAGGACCTGTGCTCATCAGGAGGACTGTATACAAAGTTTTACTTGTCTTGGGTTGAAGGACCTGTGCTCATCAGGAGGACTGTATACAAAGTTTTACTGGTCTTGGGTTGAAGGGCCTGTGCTCATCAGGAGGACTGTATACAAAGTTTTACTGGTCTTGGGTTGAAGGACCTGTGCTCATCAGGAGGACTGCATGGTAACGGATAAAGATCCAAATGGTGGTCCACAAACCACTACACAGTCCACAGAAGAAAACTCATAGTAATACATGTATAATCTGTTGTTTATTCTCAGGAAGACCCGAATGATAAACCACCACCCATCTTATACAGATGTGCAGCAGATAATTATGCATTAGAATATTCTCGTATGGTTGGGACTATTACTGATGAAGCCTCTTTATCTCTGTTAGACCATCAACAGATTGTAGAAACCATCACAACAAGTTTACAGACAACTGACAATGAAGAACAACAGGTTAAGGTAATGCATTCTTACACTTGGACGACAATAAGGCATCATAATATATATACAAAAATATACATGTATATTTGTTTACATTAAACAGCCTGGGGACCGTCGTGGTCGTGATCGTATGGTAGTGGGATTGATATCTGCCCATACAATGAGTACCTATCACCACTAGCGTTGTGTGTTCGAACCCCGTTCATGGCGAGGTATACTCCATGCAACATTATGTGTGATAAAGTTTGTTAGTGACTTGCGACAGGTCGGTAGTTTTCTCCGGGTACTCCGGTTTCCACCACCAATAAAGCTGACCGCCGTGATATAACTGAATTATTGTTGAAAGTGGCGTTAAACACCATAACCATAACAACCTAGATATATTCAAGTGTTTAGTGTTTCAGGATAATAATGTATGAATACCTCACTGCAGGATAATGTTAGTAAATAACCATTTATTATGGCTTGATGCCATACAAGCTTCAGGGCTAGAAATTAACTTTTTTCACCACAAGCAAAACTTTGCTAGTTAAATAAAAATCTACTAGCAAACAGACTGACCTGACTAGCAACCAAATTTAACAAAAAATGTATGTTATTTTCATTGAAATACATGTACATGTATGTAACAATAAGACTGTAAGGTTTTATGTGTTTTATTAATTTAAGCAATTCACTGTCTCTGGCTATATGCATTGTGAAAGGCGTCCTTGACCATTAAGTAAGTCGCTCCTGGACATTCTGGCTTTTATTGGACAGTAATATAAAGAGCCACACACTGTACCCTCAAAAAATTCCATGTACCCCCAAATTGGTGGAGTTGGAGTACATGTAACCTCAAATGAAAAAAAGCTGTAGGCATGCTGCATCACTGTGCATGTACTGAACTTTTTTCATCTCAAATAATTATATAATTATTACCAAGATATAACTAATGATTGTTTTATCTTTCATCATGTAATGTGACAGAATAATTATTGTACAGCCAGTAAAGGAAATATGCCTGTCTGTTATTTTTTTTTTGTTTTTTGTTTTTTGCTTTTTTTTGTGTGAAAATTGTATAAAGGAGATGAGTTAGAGTTAATCAAGATGGAAACAGAGCAATAATAACTATTTGAATAAAATAATGAGATCACTTCTGTTAAAAACACGATAATTGTATTTAATGATTTCACATTGGGGTCTGAACATATAAAGGTTATTTCAGGACTTCATTTTTTTAAATTTAGACAGATGAGGTATAGTTGTTTCATAAGAATATGAAATCTTTGGTAGTATAAATGAAAAAGTAATTCCAGACCCTGCCTACTCTACCTAGGCCAAAGTTGGATAAACGAAAATCGTAATCTTGCCATTTTAAAAACGATTCGTCAAGAACTTCTTGCAAGCAGACAGGCTGCCTTCATACGATAGTGTAACAGCTGTCACACAACGATTTTCACGATTATTTCCTGTTAGTCACTGTAAATACTATAATCACAATTATAAATCTACCTGAAACTTGGCGAAAGAATTTCGTAATTTTTGTAACGTCGCGATCGATATCGTGATCAGAAACTTTTCTTCTTTTTGACATTTCGACTGGTAACTTGAACTGTAAAAATTACAACCAGATGTTATTTTAAAAATCGGGAACCAGTATGTTTGTTCGTATTTCTCGGACAGAGACGTATATATTCGTATTTCTCGGACAAATGCGTACAATGTAACTATACCGTCCTTTTTTATGAAGTCAATGCGATCTTTACCGATCTTGCGAGAAAACAAATTTACACGTTTGTCATAGTTCAGATACGATTCTGAACACATAATTTTTTGCAACTAGCAAAATTCTGCTAGTTCTAACTTTATTCACTAGCAAAATTAAGGCAAATTGAAATTTCAACTAGCAATTTGCCTGCTTGCTAGCATTAATTTCGAGCCCTGAAGCTTATGCACGAATCCAGGTAGGGGGTGGGTGGATAGCGTGATGTCTAAGCGAGGGTTCTGTGTGACCGCACATGTCCCCATTAGAAGCAGTGTACAGCCCTGGTAGGGGAGGACAGCGTGTGCGGATGTTGGAGGAGGCTGGGGTAAGTCCCCTTGAAGTTCAGCAGAGTTCAGGAATACAGCCATTAGTAGTATCTAAAACTCTAAATCCGCCTCTCCTATTACATGTATCAGGCATAACATAGCAAGAACTAATTACGTTTTGATGAAGTGATCAGGTTTTATACTTTGTATTAGACAAATAAAATGTGTTTGAATTTAATAGCTCAATTGTAGTCATTTCTTTCCACTCCAACACATTTTTCAGTCACCCATTCAATCTTTCTTTGTTCTTATTACCAAATGCTGTGTGCTTAGTTGCAGAGCAACAACAATGTCCAATTTTGTATTCTTTGGTTATTAATCCGATCAGATGTTGAAAACAGTTGGTATAAAAACAACACAATTTAAACTATTTCGTCCTTATTCATACCATATATTGAGTTTTTTTGCTTCGAATAATACTGTTGAGGCTATTGAATTTGTTACTTGGTGCCGTTATATATCAAGTGTATACATTTATGGAAGTATTGAAAACTGTAGAAAGAAGATGAATCAGAGCCATTTGTTATCAAGATTGAAGCAGATAACAGCGATGTCGAGATGGAAACAACTGTTACTTCCAGTAACATGAGTAAGATACAGAATGATCAACCTCCAGCAGCGTCAGTCCACAAGGAGGAGGGTACTTTATATCAATCTCCAGCAGTGACAGTCCAGAAGAAGGAGGGTACCTCACATGAACTTTCAACAATAACAGTCCATACGGAGGCGGATACTTCACATTCATCAAGTCTTCAAGGTATTCATTTTTAGTATTTGCCAGTTAGTTAGTTAGTTAGGCCAGTTACCAGGATATATGAATTATGCATAGTTCTACTTTGTGTTTCATGTAAGTAGATTTTCTTAACACAAGGCTGAGACAAGGATTCCAACACCTTTAAGTTGTACATGGAACAGTTATGAAGCACACATATACTTGATCTTTATTTAAAGTAGTTTTTGGGACAGGTTGTGACATTTTTTTCGTAGGGTAGATAATTTAGACTTATCTCACTTCTTTCGTTAGTCAATTTCACTCAAATGTGGAAAACACTTGCATGACCGCAACATTTCCTTTTAAAGGGCGATTTGGGCCCATGATCCCGCCACTTTTTTATTTGAAGTACATGTGCCATGAGAGTGAGCAGTCATGTATATGTGTCTTAAGAGTACCGGTTGTGTCTATGTTTGTACGATTTTGCAAATGTATTATGGAAACATTCTAGGAAACAGTATCAGCCGCACAACAGAGTGTCACGTAAAATAGAACAAACATTGGTGAAGGAGGGGGGTGGGGAGGGGAGGGTTAGAACAACCCGTATGAGCTTATAAAATCTTAATTGTGTTATACACGAAAACAGTTTTTTACTCAGATAATGTGTCTCAGCATACTAAAGAATGATAATAGAAGCAGAAAGTTTTTCATGCAAATAAATCTCTTCACATTTTAGATTTATCTGGCATTTTCGAGAGAACAGAATACCTACAAACCCAGCTAAAAGACAATGCTTTCTATATACACATTGACGACAGAAATCTCGTCCAAAGCCTTCTTCAGGTATACAGACAATATTTGAACATTTTAGAACACAAAGTGGTTGTCTGCTGCATAGATCACCAGCAGGCAACAGAAACTCGGCACCAGCAAAATCCTCTTCAGCCATATCTAGTCAGGTTTTGGGACGAAATTTTTGAATTATGTTTTGAAGGCAACAATGAAAAAATTCCTGTTTGTGCCCCAGATATTCCAGAAGACATTTTTATTTTACTTGGTCGAATAATGTATCATGGGCTAGTACTTCAAAACTATTGGCCAGTCAGACTGTCACAAGCATGTTGTTCTGTTATAATGACGGATGGTGCATCTGAAAAACAACTCGCGGAATCATTTCAGAAAGTTATCTCAGACGACCAGAAAGCTGTGATATCTGCAGCCAAAACAGAAATTCGAACAGGAGCTACAAATTTTGACTATGAAACACAAGTTAATCTTTGTAAGGCCTTAAGAGCATATGGCAATAATACTAAACCGGACCCTAAAACTTTGAATGACACGTTGATCAAGCTCACAAAATTTTGTTTGATTCAAAGACCCTATTGGTGTCTGTGTCAGATGAGGAGTGGTCTGCAAACGATTCGAGAGGACTTATTTCGTAACATCGATGAAAAAGATGTGTTCATGTTTTATTCAACTTTAATGCCGTCTGCACTGTCGTTGTTTGACAAAATAGTTTACTTATTTTCAACATGTGAAGACGATCTTGATCTCGAATTGGAAGAAAAGAGAGTAAAAACATACTTAGAAAATGTTATCATGACTTTTCATTCAATTAAATTACGCAAGCTTCTTCTTCGATGGTGCCAGTCCGATTGTCTTAATACCAGCCACGTTTATGTACGATTTTCAAGGTCAGCTATTTGTCAGAGACCAGTATTCGATCCCGACGTGTCCACCGTGACACTCTCGTCTGTGTATACATCACAAGAAGAATTTTCTTTGATAATGTCACAAGAAATATAAAATAAAATTTAATGCTTTGTCGAATTGTATTGCCAAAAAAATATATTTTCTCGTAATGTTAATGTATATACATCTTCAACTTATTAATCTGAGAATTACCTTAGATTCTGGAGAAGTCATGTTTTTGAAAATCTGTGGTCCACATTCATGTTGATCCGTTTGAAATATGAATTTCTTCTGTAAATGCAGTTTTTCGATATATGGCACCCCTTAGAAGATGCTCTATTCTATTGACCCGATTGTTAAAATGAGTGAGTGATTGTTGTTTGACGCCAATTCAGCAATTTTTCAGCTATATCATGGTGAGAAGAAGTTAATTTTCGGTGAAATGAGGATGATATCCACTTTGAACTAGATCATGCTTAGCTGGATTTTTATAGTGCTAGCCCACTGAAACAACAGTCCGCGGATAGATCTGTCACACCACTCTGACTCATTATCCTGATTCCGAGCCAGCCAATCTTTGCTCTTTCTACTTAATGCTGCGTGCTTAGTGGAAAATCAACAAATACCAATTTTATGGTCTTTGATTTGAACCGATCGAGACTCGCACCTACGATCTACCACACTCGAGGCGACTCAGGCGAGCGCTAGCTATTACAACACTGATGCAATTTCCTAATTGTTAAATGAAATGTTGGAATTATGAATGCATCACATTTAAAACTATGCAGAAAATGTGATTAACTTCACTAATTTTGGTAAATTATATTTACTTCTTCATTTTTGACGGAAGAAACAGGTTCTACCGTTCGGGCAAAATAAAAGATTGATATGAATATAAATACAAGGACCAAAAGAAAAAGTACAAAATAGACATACGATTGTAAGCAAAACGCTATATATAAAACCAAAGATTGAGCACCATAAACCCTTCTAAAAACCGGGAGTACCCTGCGTATTATCCCAACCAATCGGCGTTGTTCTAGTCCAGTTCCAGAAATAATGAAAATATTCATTCCATTTAATTTGACATGTCAACAAAAGTAAAATCTGCACAGACGTTTTTTAAGGTGTTGCTATAGAGAGCGTGGATCAATCTATAGTAGAGCATACAATAATGAACATAGTTCTGATTCAGAAAAGAAACCATTCATCCCACGTGCATTAAATAGAAAGTGTTAATGCATATTTTACAAAAACGATGGTTAGATATCAGGCAGTAAATTATAGAAACTAATATAAGTTGTTTAATGTGTTGCTGTAAGGAGCATGCATCAATCTGTAACAGAGCATACAATAATGAATATCCTGATTCAGAAAATAAATCATTCCACCCAGGTACATTAAATAGAAAATGTTCATGCACATTTTACAAAAACGAAGGTTAGATATCAGGCAGTAAATTATAGAAACTAAAATGCATCAACGATTATCATTAATAAAAAGTTACATGTGCATCTTGAATATGACCCTAACTACATATGTATATTTAATATGTACTGAAAATGTTGTTAAATATGGTTTTAAGATTAAATTTGAAATCAAAATTTTAGAAAGCATCTACATTGTCAAGTAGGTACATGTATCCTCAATATGTGAGCAAACATTGTTCAAAGACCAGCAATGATTACAATGAATAGGTACCATCTAATGATGGTCTAGTTTTGTTGAGTTACTAAGTTCAAATAGACATATTTTAAGAATAAAAATGAAATATCATCACCAGCAAGTCTCATGCACATCTTATATATATATATATAGGTTCTCCTTATACTACCAGCA
>MJUT01040392.1:404996-419004 GCA_002080005.1 Gigantidas platifrons | reverse complement strand
AATATATTTGTTATCCATTCGAGATAGCTAAATGTTCAAATGTTGAAGCTCGATAATCTCTTTCAACTATGTTAAAAAAAATGTCAAAAGTATCTTTAAGTTAATTTCCGCAGTAAATTCTAACATCCGTTAAAGAAAACACTGCTGTGAGACCGGAACTCCCCATCTCCTGTCTTACCAGTAACATCCATTTTACAGATCTTTATATTATAGTTTAAATACGTTTTTCATTTACTATATGTTTCCTTCTTTTCGGCAATGCCTAATTTTTCATTCTTCAAAGGGTCGACATCAAATTCTATATAGCCTCTCTTTGAACAAATCTTAAAATGAAAAAAAGTAAATTTATTAAATTTCACCATGGATGTTGTGGCTCATAAAACTAGTATAAACCAGCCACTTTTTAGTGCCTGTACAAAGACATGGAGTGAGTGGTGATTTATATGTTTTAGGGGTATTTCGCCTTCGTTTCTACGATTTTCATGTCATATTTTTGAACCGTTCTGGGGATGTAGTACTTTTTTGTCTATTCTAAAAGGAATGTTAGAAGCTATCTAATAACTACAAATTTTCACATGAAAATACTAAAGAAATCAAACAAAACAAAACAAAACGAATCTTGCATGTAGACAAAATTATGATATATTATTTAGACAAAAACATGTTGTGTCATATTTTCCTGACGGTAAAGATCTGCCTTGATCTTTCTTATGTAGTTTGACCACATCATCGAATTGTTTGTACAATTAATTACAACTGTTTGATACTGGTTTAATTAATCCTATGCGAGATCGATAAATGACGATTACCCCTACAGCTTCAACTATGCTTACGCATTTTATGAGTAGTTTTCTCACCTCACTTGAGTTTTGAATGTTAAAGAGGAACAATGTATAAATTTCTGATAAAAACGTCGGCGTCAAAATCATCATTACTTCCAAAAACTGACAAGCCTGCTTTTGAAAAACAAGAAACTGGTTACATTTGAAATCGATCTGAGGTTAAGTGTCATAAAGCCAATACAAGCACGCTGGCTTGTAAAAACACTCGCACAATTATTAGACAGAACTGACTTGATCAAAAGTGCATTCGAGGCCGCCTGCATTGTTGTTAATCAGTAAACGCTTTGATCCGTGACAAGTAACAGGTTGAAGTGTTGCATGTTTACACAACACTTACTGTTTATTGTGCTAATCAAATGTCAATTGATGTTTTAATATTTTAACAAGCTTATAAATAATAAGTATTATATCATCTTATTTTGTATCTAATAATTTATTTTATGGAAAACAAATATCCTACGTAGAACATCGCTTTGCATCCGACGTCTGCTTATAATGGTCATGCTTTTTTCACCTGATTTATCTATTACAAAATTGTCGGATTTTACATTTCCTTGAAATATTCTATTCTACTTACTAGTATTTTCCCTTTCTTGAAATATTCGCGACAGTTTTATTTTCGCGCTTCCAATGTTACCGCGAAAATAGCGAAAATAAAACTGCCGCGAAAATTACCCGGTTTACAGTACCACATAATGTTACGTTTTAAAAGCGGATATTGATCCGATTAGAAGACTCCAAAACAAAATAGATTATATGATATACACGTTATAATGGGCAACACCGATAACATGATTCCAGAGCAGCCTTGTGGGGTTGGTGAGAGCAGCTTTGTAGTAAACCTTTAGTTGTATGTGTAGTGTCTTGTATATCATTGTAATGTTTTCCTTTTTAGCTCACCTGACCCAAAGGGTCATGTGAGCTTTTGTCATCACTTTGCGTCCGTCTTCGTCGTCGGCGTCGTCGTCTTCGTCGTCGGCGTCGTCGTCGTCGTCGTCGTCCGCGTCTGTAAACTTTTCATACTTTCATCTTCTTCTTTGAAACTACTGAACAGATTTAGACCAAACTTGGCAGAAATGTTCATTGGGAGGTCCTCTACCAAATTTGTTATTTTGGTTTAGATCGGAAAACCAACATGGCCGCCAGGGCCAATAATTGGTTGAAACTTTGAAAATCTTCTTGTCAGAAACTACTCAGCCGATGGAATTGTAACATTATGGAAATGGTGACTGGATGGTCCTCTACTAAATTTGTTATTTTTGTGCCGATCGCATATCCAAGATGGCCGCCATGACTCGACTTAATTTTAACATAGGACCCTATGGGAAAAATGTTTAAAAAGTTTTTCCTCTGAAACCAGTAAGTCAGTTTAAAGCAAACATGGCATGAGTGGTCCTTAGGTGGTCAACTTTCAAAGGAATGTCATATGACCCGACCTCCATCCAAGATGGCCACCATCAGCGAACATAGTTTTAACATAGGACCCTATGGGGAAAATGTTTAAAAAAATTTTCCTCTGAAACCAGTAAGTCAATTTAAAGCAAACATGGCAAAAATGGTCCTTAGGTGGTAAATTTTCAAAATAATGTCATGTGACCCCGATCTCCATCCAAGATGGCCGCCGTCAGTGAACATAGTTTTAGCATAGGACCCTATGGGAAAATGTTTAAATTTTGTTCCCTCTGAAACCAGTAAGCCAATTTAAAGCAAACATGGCATGAATGGTCCTTAAATGGTCAACTTTCAAAATTATATCCAGTGACCCAGACCTCCATCCAAGATGGCCGCCATCAGCGGACATAGTTTTAACATAGGACTCTATGGGAAAAAAATGTTTTAAAATCTTCTCTTCTGAAACCAGTAAACCAATATAGCAAACATGTCATCGATGGTCCTTCGGTGGTCAACTTCCAAAATTGTGTTCAGTGACCCCAATCTCGGTCCAAAATGGCTGCCGTCAGCGTCCATAGTTTTAACATAGAACCCAATGGGAAAATTGTTTAAAAGTCTTCTCCTATGAAACCAGTCAGCCAATTTAAAGCAAACATGGCATGGATGTTCCTTGGGTAGTATATACTTTCAAAATTGTGTCCGGTGACCACAACCTTCACCCAAGATGGCTGCCATGAGCAGACATAGTTTTAACATAGAACCTATGGGATTTGAATAGTAACTTAGGCATGCAAACATTCTTAAGAGGACTTATTTATATCAGGTGAGCGATACAGGCTCACCTGAGCCTCTAGTTCTCTTTGCCATTGTCTTGTCGCTCCATGTTTGATTTACGGCAACTGATTACCCCTTTGGTATCTTCAAACTTTTCGTCCACAGCAATACGACAGCGCTGAAAATGTGAAAAATAATCTTCGTACGATTATTCAAGACATTCAAGCTAGGAACGTAGAGAAACATATATAGTCTGTTTGATTTCTATAAAACCTACAGAAAAAAATTCTTAAAAATCCAGTTTTCAAATCAGCAACTTTTTTTTTCAGATCTATATTAATATATGATATATACGAACTCTGACAATTAATTAAAAAAATGTTGATCCATTATTAAAAAAAGTTACCCATTAGGTCTCTATGTTAATTATATTTTCTGAAGTGTAAAAATTTGCATGGAGTGAGTACAAATAGTGTAAGAGCACAACCATCAAAACAAAATAACAGATATGTGCTTTCAATGTATATTTCACTGTACCATGTGACATAATAAGACATTTAAATATTAAAAGGCTACTCATCAGCTGACCATTAAGGTGATAGTCAATTGTTATTGATGTCCATTAATATTTAAATGTCCTATGTCACATGGTACAGTCTGTTATTTGTACTCACTGCAGCCAGATTTTTACACTTCAGAAAATATAATTAACATAGAGACCTAATGGATAACCTTTTTAATAATGGACCAAAAATTTTGAAATTAATTGTCAGAGTTCGTATATATCATATATTAATATACATCTAGAAAAAAAAATTGTTGATTTGAAAACTGGATTTTTAAGATTTTTTTTCTGTAGGTTTTATAGAAGTCAAACGGACTATAATAAATTAACATAATTTTGCAATTGAATAATGGTCATTTAAGACAGAACTTCAGTTTTATGTGTATGTTTTGTAAATCATTGTTTGTCCTTTTTTTCTTTTGCCATTGTGTTGTCTGTTCTTCGAATTACGGATTCTTATTACCACTTTGTACCTTCAAGCTCTTCTGCAAATACCGGTAACGTACAATACCAATATGAAATAATACGACTTACCTCCCTTTCAACTGATTGTCTTTTGTAGTTAGCACCAATGAAAGCTACAATAACAATATAGATAAAAATTATCGATAATTATATACTTTTGGTATAAAAAAAAATCTCCCAGTTATTTATAAATTCAAAATATAATAAATGTATAAAATAATGACATTGTAAACAAATATCTACTAGATTTCAATATTATTATATGAAATATGGACAACAAGAGTCACGAGGAAAGCTGTCGGAACACCAACAGAGGATGTCCACACTAACCCATTTATCTCTTTGCCACATATTTGGTTGAAACTAAAACATGTTTTTCTTCTAATTTATCAAAGAAGAACATATATTTCTTTCAATCACCACTGATTTATGACATCGCATACATAAAACAGAGGAAACATGATACACTTTCTATCGAATACAGTTTTTGTCTTCAGAAAAAAACATTTAGACTGTGTCTTTTCACTTGTCCTCAATTTTATTTCGAGATCTTTTCACGTATTGATTGAATACTAAAGGCATTGTTCTTGAATTCTGGAAATAAGGATTCCAAAAATTCATAAGTGAGCTATTGTTGTTTAACGCCAAACTCAGCAATTTTCCAGCTATATCATGACATGAACAAGTTAATTTTCAATGAGATGATGATGAGGTCCTCTTCTTATAGACCAACACGTTTATAGTGCTAGCTCACTGAAACAACAGTACGCGGATAGACATGTCGCCCCACTCGAAGACATTATTGTGATTCCGAGCCAACCAGTCTTTGCTCTCTCCTTAATGCTGCGTGCTTAGCGGAGAAACAACAAATACCAATTTTATAGTATAGTTTGACCAGATGATGGCTCGAACCTACGATCTACCGCATGAGAGGCGAGCATGCTAATCATTACACCACAGATGCAGTTGTAAATGTAAGAATAACAAAGAAACAATGACTAGAAATTCAAGCTAAAACAAAAGAGTTTATGTTCAGACAACAAATGATTGGCGTACGATTGGGCTCATCGGAAAGATTAGCTCATTCAGCTACGACGATGGCACTTATCGTTTACTGCAGCAACGTTATCAAGATAGTTTATACGTGGAATACAATTCAAAGTGTAATTGGAGACTGGGTTATATTTATACCTGTAACAATCATTCCGAAGACAAGAAATGAAGATAACGTGATGTTGGCACCAAATATACTGACTTTGTCCATCAGAGTTCTCATACCTATGATAAATATAATTCCGAACACCTGAAAAGAGAAACACGTAATATTTACAAATATAATTATATGAAACCCGAATTCTAGTAAAGGAGTTAAACATTGCACCTATGAAACGACAGTTGGAATACATATGTATTTAATAAGAATACTATTTATATATATACATGTACTGTAGAAACATTAATTTTCATGGATTTAAAATTCGTGATTTTACATCGAAATCTTGTTTCGTGGGGATTACTTCTTGATTTTTATATATTCATAGATGCCAATTCGATGACAAGCGCCACACCATATGTGCGATACTTAAGGGGGCAGGGTTGAGGGGGTATGTGTACGTATTCTTTTTGTTTCGTAAACATGATGCAAATCTGTGAAACCCGGACACCTCTGTAACTGTTTTGTTTGAGAAAATATTATTATTTCTTAACTGGAAGGGTCGATTTACTGTGGTGTGTAATGAACACAGTTTATATCTTTGCATGTTTTTTTTTAAATGTTGTAAATGCAAACTCATTCATGTAGTGTTAAAATGAAATGTTAAACATTGATGGGAGACAGTTCCACCAATTAGTAGAACACATGAGCTTTGAGTTACAGAAGCTGACATAAATCACAATTTAAGAAACTAAAGTCACAAGGTAGGGTTAGACACTATTAGATATGTTTTAGCCAGTCATATTGTATTAATAGCTACGATCTTGTTTAACAACACGAACCTATTTCAGTCGAGGATAGCGCAACAGTTTTATGCAGGATATAAACCAAACGATAACATAGTTCGTTTTTATTACATTGACATAATGTCTAAGTCTGTGTTTAGATAGTTAATTCTAAATATTAGTATACTTCTAATGAGACGTTTCGTGATTTTTATTGTTTGTTTATACACATTATGCGTTTGTACTGTATTTCATCACCTGTGCAGATGCATTTAGAAGTCCAGATGACGTTCCAGCTGATACCGGATATGTGATTTCCGCTGCTAATTCAAAACCTACTGGCAAATAACCAGTCATGAAAAATCTGAAGAAAACAAAACTAATAGCTGATAATTCGCAACATTATATAAATCAATGAAATAGTCTTTATATCTCTAGTGACTATTTAATACAAATTGTAAAGTTGCATACGGGATACGTAATGCAAATTTTAAATTTTCGCGAAGGTTACGTTATTTACGTAGTACAAGCTGTAAATAATCTGTATAGATACATCATACCATAGATTATCATTTTATTTATTACAAATGACCACGGATATGTTTCGTTTGTCGTAATCACAATCCGGTCCTTTCCTCATTCATGACGCATTACTTGGTTAGAGACAAGAGTACCATGACGGATGCCACTAGTGGAGCAGGAACAGCTTACCCTTCCTAGTCACATGAGTTCATCCTGTTTTAAGTTGTGTGTAGTGGTTTGTGGATCATTGTTTGTCCTAGTGCACATTTTATTTTGGTCATTGTATTTTGTGTTCTTCGGTTTATGGCTTCTGGTGACCTCTTTGGTATCTTCAAACTTTTATTGATACAGGTTGTAAATGTTCAAGAGGTTTACGTTTGGACTTAATGTGCATTCCTCAACCGATGTAGTAATCTATCAAAACTTAACATACATTGACTTCATTAAAGTTTCTTTTCATAATAGTTAATTCGATTTCGTTTGTTTTTATGTATTCGTCATTTTGTTGATATTATGACGATTAGGTTTTGGATGCTACGTACCCTAATATTCCACCACATAAAAATACAACCCACAGTAAGTTTAGCTTTAACACACATGTAAATAATGTCATTGCAGCCGCAGATAAAACGTATATTCCAACTGTTGTTCCCCTGAAATAAAAATAAATATGTCATTATTACTTATATACCTGTAATAAGAACGTAGATATCGAATTTAATACACACGATACGTTTCTAGAATAACCTTCAAGTGGATCAGGAACTGCTTACCCTTTCGGAGCACATGCGTTCACCCCCGGTTTTTAGTGGGGTTCGTGTTACTCGATCTTTAATTTTATATAATATATGTTTTGTAGATCGTTATTTATCCTTTTGTACTCTTTCTTTTGGCCATTGCGTTGTCTGTTCTTCGATATACGGTTCTGATTGCCCCTTTGGTATCTTTTGGCCATTGCGTTGTCTGTTCTTCGATATACGGTTCTGATTGCCCCTTTGGTATCTTTTGACCATTGTGTTGTCTGTTCTTCGATATACGGTTCTGATTGCCCCTTTGGTATCTTTTGGCCATTGAGTTGTCTGTTCTTCGATATACGGTTCTGATTGCCCCTTTGGTATCTTTTGGCCATTGCGTTGTCTGTTCTTCGATATACGGTTCTGATTGCCCCTTTGTTATCTTTTGGCCATTGTTTTGTCTGTTCTTCGATATACGGTTCTGATTGCCCCTTTGGTATCTTTTGGCCATTGCGTTGTCTGTTCTTCGATATACTGTCCTGATTGCTCCTTTGGTATATTTTGGCCATTGCGTTGTCTGTTCTTCGACATGCGGTTCTGATTGCCCCTTTGGTATCTTTTGGCCATTGTGTTGTCTGTTCTTCGATATACGGTTCTGATTACCCCTTTGGTATCTTTTGGCCATTGCGTTGTCTGTTCTTCGATATACCGTTCTGATTGCCCCTTTGGTATCTTTTGGCCATTGTGTTGTCTGTTCTTTGATATACGGTTCTGATTGCCCCTTTGGTATCTTTTGGCCATTGCGTTGTCTGTTCTTCGATATACGGTTCTGATTGCCCCTTTGGTATCTTTTGGCCATTGTGTTGTCGGTTCTTCGATACACGGTTTCCGATTGCCCCTTTGGTATCTTCAAACTCTTCTTCAACAGGTACGCTCATAATCAAAAGTCAAATAATTAAAAAGTCTTTGGAAGCAAGTAAGGCAAATGTCCTAAACAGGATAGGCAAAAATCGGATACGGTCACCTATGGAAGAGGAAAGATAGCCTTAGTTTTATTAATAATTACATTATTTACGAAATGAAAATTTCAATAAATATAATCTAATCAGTCAGCACCAAATTACTGAATACACTCTGGACTAATAGTCTATCGGCAATGGTATCGACCCAGTGATAGTAATCAAATTTAGTGCCTTAAAATGCACCTCTGTATAACAAATCACTGTCTTTAAAGGACATCCTTATTTTTCCTATTAATGAATAGTGCATATAATTTTAACCTGCATATATAGGGCATTGGGTGTCCTTTATATGCAGGTTTATATACCTGTAGTTGTGAAAGGAAAGAACAATTTAGTGTTATCAACTTTGCTAAATCGACCTTATTTTACTCCCAGTTTTCATTGCTGCTGAGAATTTCCGTTATCATCATGCATTGTGTATTTGTATTTGCCATATCTACCATTATTTTGCGCTTTAAGACGATAGCGCCTCACCATTATCAATATCTTTGTATTTTGATGGGTTATGTTTTGCCAGGAACAAAAAAGAAGAAAAATGCTATTCATTATGTTCATCTCAATGTTTTTCAATATTTGTTGGGTAAAAATCAGATGAAATGAGAACAAAAAGGCAAAACTTACTTGAACATGTTGGTTTTGTCCAACAATATACCTGCCATCATAGCACCAGGAAACCCAGCTAATATGAAAGTTAAGCCGATCGAACCAGCGTCTATGTCATGACCCTGTTATGAAACAAGAAAATGTTTTAGCATATAAAAAGAAATTGATGTAACTGAACATGATGTAATAGCCACCAAATAAAATTATACATAGTTTGTAAAAAATAACTTATAAAAACCAAACAAAGGTAAAACCAGATTAGTATCTAGTGATATTAGTTCTTAAATAACATACATCACAATCAACAGAGTTTGAAGATACCAAACAGGTAATCAGAATCCGTATATCGAAAAAGAACAGACAACACAATGGCAAACAGAAAAAGTACAAAAGAGCAAACAACGATCTACAAAACATACTCATAAAACTAATGTTCGAGTAACACCAACCCCACTAAAACCCGGAAGTGAACTCAGGTGCTGCGGAAGGGTAAGCAGTTCCTGCTCCACAATCAAATTACAATTAATTCAGCATACTTACCGGGAAATAGTGTAATATCACAGGATTCAACAGTGTAGTGAAGGAACTGTACGCCCCAATGATAATTCCTAAAACAGACAGACAGTGAAAATATACTCAAATAATTGCATGCATCATCTGCTTACAAACAGGTCCAATATTAAATATTATTGTGTGGAGCCGTCGTGGCTGTGATCATATGATAGTTGGGTTTAGAACTACCAATGCAATCAATGCCTATCACCACTGATGTTGTGAGTTCGAATCTTGATCAGGGCGAGGTGTACAACATTATGTCATAAAGTTTGTCAGTGACTTGCGACAGGTCGGTAGTTTTCTCCGGTTTCCTCCACCAATAAAACTGACTGAGGCGATATAGCTGAAATATCAAACAAACAAAAAACAAATATTATTCTGGTTCCCTTTGAATATGCATTTTTCGCAAGATGAGCATTTTCGATATTAAGGTAAAAGAAGGAATCGTAGCATATTTCTGATTATATATATAATATGAAAATGCTTTATTTTGATTGGATAATTAGTGTTTACTATATTTAATAGTGTGTGCTTAATCTTGACGACCGGTGACGATACCTAGCGATGGTAACTATGCCAGTTTGAAACGATTTCCCGTGGGCACTATCCTGTGCAATATATGTCCCCTTAGAATAGACGACGCTGTTGTCTGTTTATCGTTTGCTGTCAAACATGGCTAGGTTTGGCAATATATAAACGCTCAGTTTTTCTTTTGTTTCTAGAATAATATGCTATGTACTAGACATATTATTGTCTTCTCATTCGGGAACAGCTTTAATGCAGTATTGCCTGGTGAGGTTTAGTACCTCGCCGTTTGCTCGGACACTATATCTCGCCAGACAGTTCCCTCAGGAGAAGATAATTATAGAATAATAGTATATTATTTGTCGTTGAATACTCGTAGCAAGTTTGAATTTTTATCACGAAAAACAATAAAAATAAACAAATAAAATAAAATAAAAACAAAGACAACGTCTGCAAGGATAAGTTTTAAATGTTTCAGATTCGATATATTTTTGTTTGAAATTCCCAAATAATGTAATTAATTAGAACTAAGGTGAACCCCGGCAGCCATTGGTAATATTAACACATTTTGGTTATCCTGTTTAGGCTATTTGGTTTGCTTGTAAAATTTTTAAATTATTTGTTTTCCCATCTGTTGATAATGAACATATTCGATGAGGTTTATTTCAGAAACGCGTCGTGTGCAGTAAATTAGATTTCTAAGTGTTTATTAACTCTTCGTCAGTACCTCCAAACATGGCGTCTGAGACCATAGGCATAAATCTTATTACGAAAATGAAAAATACTAACCGTATGTTAAAAGTAGCAGTAAAAATCCTGTATTTTTTAACAAAATCAGTATGGATTCTCCATAATGTTGACTAGCAACATTATTTACTACCAACCACTGGGCTTTACTTGGTGGATGTCGTGGTTCCTTGTCAAATGCTAAATAGTAGTTGAATAATATTATTATGTTATATATCTTAGGTGACATATGACAAAACTCACATTTACTACCCATTGTAGTAGAAATTATAATTCTAGTTCACAGACCTCTCTGCTATTGCATATGCAGTCAAACCTGACCATGTGGTCACAACTTTTAAGTAGTCACGTGATTTGAAAGGTCAAATTTTATTGTCCTGTCATAGAAACCTTCATTTGAATTGAACCTCTTTTAAGAAGTCACATGTCTTAAAAGGCCACATTTTCTTTGCCCCAAATCTGACCTCTTAATACAGGTTGCAATGTACTTCACTGTCAGTATATGTACTGTTCTGATAGTAAGCGAAATGTAACTTGTTCTCGCCAGGATAGAGCTGAAAAATTGCTCACTTGGCGTTAAAGAAGTATCACTCCTGATAGTACTTATACTTCATTTCTCGATTATGCACCACACTGTTTATGCAGGACGTGCAATTCACTGACAATGCAACAGCTTTTAGAATTGATGGACATTTAGTCATTATTCGACAATAAAACGGTTTGAAACAAGTAAATAATTTAGTTTAAGAATATTGCATTTGTGCAAAAAAATAAAATAAAATGGACAATACACAAATATCCACCATAGTTTTTGTGCATTTTGTAGATCTGTATCTTATCAATTTTCTAGGAATGTAATTTTGAAAGTGTCAAGTATGCATTTCCTACAGTAATATAGGAAGGACAGGTTTCTGTGCTTCCTATGGTACATCCTTGTATGTTCTCTTTACTACTACATGTCTTCAATAAAAATGAAAAGCAACATATACCACGCTGTCGGAAAAATATTCCAAAGTCAAATATCAAAATAGTAGAAATAGGCAAATCGATGCACCTAACATACTTAAAGCACTTTTTAATACGTACCAACTAGAGCTAAAATAAATAATAATGTGGTAATACTAGCGCCCATATAAAACATAGTTTCAAGATGACGTCCTATTGAATCTAAGACCTCACTGTGAAGTACTAGGATAGGAGGAAGTATCATCCCTGCAGCTATCCCAGCCTACAATGAGAGGTAATCATGGTATAGATTGACAGACAGAGACACCAGGAATACAGGGAATTAAACATCCTACAACATATGGTAATCATAAAACGAATGTACAAATAGAAGTCGGTTTGTGGAAGAGGAAGCAAAACTTTACTGATACACCATCATTGAACGAATGTACAAATAAAGTCGGTTTGTGGAAGAGGAAGCGAAACTTTACTGATACACCAACATTGAACGAATGTACAAATAAAGTCGGTTTGTGGAAGAGGAAGCGAAACTTTACTGATACACCATCATTGAACGAATGTACAAATAGAAGTCGGTTTGTGGAAGAGGAAGCGAAACTTTATACTGATGCACCATCATTGAACGAATGTACAAATAGAAGTCGGTTTGTGGAAGAGGAAGCGAAACTTTACTGATACACCAACATTGAACGAATGTACAAATAAAGTCGGTTTGTGGAAGAAGACAAGATACTTAACTGCAACTTCAACATTGAACAAATGTACATATCGAAATCGGATTCTGGAGAGAGGAAGCGAAACTTCACTGCCACACCAACATGGAACTTTGGTAACGAAGGTACATATATAAATAGGTTTGTGGAAGGAGGGACTAGCAATGTTACCGCTGAACCAACATAGAACAGGTTTAGTTTGGTTTATGGTGTTTCACATCAATATTTCATCTATATTGTGGCAGTCAGCTTTATTGTTGGAGGAATCTGGAGAAAACCACCGACCTATCGCAAGTAACTGGCAAACTATTTCACATAATGTTGTATCGAGTGCACCTCGCCATGAACGGGGTTAGAACTTACAACTTTAGTGGAGATAGGCACTGATTGCAACTACCATACGATCACGACCACGACGGGCCCTACCTCGAACAGATACCAACTACCGGAAATTTGTTTTTCCTTACTCGAAGAATAATGATTTTTTTTTCATTCATAGCGAAAACAGATTATTTGAAAATAAATTAGGGTCAACATCCGTTCACAATAACTCGTCTCCTGTTTCAGATAAATATCAACATGCCTATCATCCCGAGAACATACCACTAATGTGGACTTTCTGTTTCTGGAACAATATTTAAAACGAACATGTTTTTTTTATATTAAATACTGATATTCAACAATTGACAGACTGTTATTATGCATAATTTAAGAAGCTAACTTATGATTTTAGCCGACATTTTTCTTCTTTTAAAAACTGACCTCGACTTTGCGATAATATTACCCATATTTTTGTCGTAAATCAATGGTCATATCTTGATCTCCTTTGCAAATGAAGACTATTTATAGTAAAACCTTAATTACTGTCTTACTAAATAGACTTTAGAGAATAACGAAAGGGCAATTAAAAATGGACAATCCAGGTAAATTGGCAATATAGGGTACAAAATACGAAGAAGAACGCAACACAATATGTGTCGGATACCACTATGCGCAAAACAAACACAAATAGCGTCATTAAGACATGGACCCTCCTACAAACAATTGGAGGTAAAGACGAACTGAAATCGTTGCTAAAATATAACACTTGAAGTTATTATTTTATTGTTTGCTGTTTTCATGCATTGGTCATTCTAATTACCGTGGCGTAACGATACACACAAATATAATATTCAAAAGTATATATAACAAGGGATAACGCCTTTAAATTGGAGATTATAACAAATATAGACAACAACCAGTCTCAAGAAGAGTTTGAAGATACCAAAGGGGTAATCCGTAAATCGAAGAAGAACAGACAACATAAAGGCTAAAAGAAAAAGAACAAAAGAACAAACAACGATCTACAAAACATACAAATAAAAGTATGGATCGAGTAAAATGAAGCTCACTAAAAACTGGGGATCATCCAAGTCATGGTGGCGACGGTCAAACTTTCGAATAACGACTTCAACTTAGCCAATAGGAACCCTTGAAATTTATATGTAATCCATACAAAAATACACGCTCCATTACTCCTCGCATTTCTCCTTGTCTTTTGGCCTTATGCATATAAATCTAACACTAAGCATATTGTGTTTCATGTTGCTGATACTCTTTGCATCATTGTTTTCATCCAATTCGGATTACATAACATATTTACAGA
>MJUT01040392.1:381273-395983 GCA_002080005.1 Gigantidas platifrons | reverse complement strand
GCAGTAAATTCTAACATCCGTTAAAGAAAACACTGCTGTGTGACCGGAACTCCCCATCTCCTGTCTTACCAGTAGTATCCATTTTACAGATCTTTGTATTATAGTTTAAATACATTTTTCATTTACTATATGTTTCCTTCTTTTCGGCAATGCCTATTTTCTCATTCTTCAAGGGGTCGACATCAAATTCTATGTAGCCTCTCTTTGAACAAATCTTAAAATGGATAAAAATTAAATTGATAAAATTTCACCATGGATATTGTGGCTCATAAAACTAGCTTAAACCAGCCACTTTTTAGTGCATGTACAAAGACATGGAGTGAGTGGTGATTTATATGTTTGAGGGGTATTTCACCTTTGTTTCTACGATTTCCATGTCATATTTTTGAACCGTTCTGGGGATGTAGTACTTTTTTGTCTATTCTAAAAGGAATGTTAGAAGCTATCTAAAAACTACAAATTTCCACATGAAAATACGAAAGAAATCAAACAAAACAAAACAGGACGAATGTTGCATGTAGACAATATTATGATACACGAATCGAAGTGGATGATATATATGCAGTCTGTATTTATTTTATAATACCACATGATGTTGGATTTTTGAAAAAGGATATTGATCCGATTAGAAGACTCCAAACAAAATAGATTATAGGATATACACGTTATAATGGGAAACACCCCTAACATGATTCCAGAGCAGCTTTGTGGGGTTGGTGAGAGCAGCTTTGTGGTAAACTTTTAGTTGTCTGTATAGTGTCTTGTATATCATTGTTTGTAATGTTTTACTTTTTCCCTTTGCCATTGTCTTGTCGCTCCATGTTTGATTTATGACAACTGATTACCCCTTTGGTATCTTCACCCTTTACGTACACAACATTACGACACTGCTGAAAATGGCGGGAAGAAATATTTGTACGATTATTCAACATGTTCAAAGTACGTACAGAAACAAATAATAATAGATAATAAATTAACCTAAGTTTGAATAATGACCCTTTAAGACATAATTTCAAATATATACAGCGGTATCGTACAATACCAATATGAAATAATACGACTTACCTCCCTTTCAACGGATTGTCTTTTGTAGTTAGCACCAATGAAAGCTACAATATCAATGTTGATTAAAATGATTGGCAATCACTTTGGTACAAGATTCCATTATGAATTCAAAATATAATATATGTATACAATAATGCTATTATAATTAAACAAATATATACTAGATTTCATTATATGAAATTAGACACCAACAGGTACGAAGAAAGCTGTTGGAATCCGAAAGAGGATGTCCACACCAAGTCCTCGATCACTTTGCCACATATTTGGTTTGATCTAAGAAAAATTTTGTTTTTTTCTCTCTCTAATTTGCCCAAGAAAAATATAAATTTCTCAATCAACACTGATTCAGGAAATTACATACATAAAACAGAGAAAACATGATTTTCTTGTTATTATTTGCTATCGAATAATGTTTTTGCAACATTTAGCCTGTCATCAATTTTATTTCGAGATCTTTTTAGGTGTTGATGGAATAGTAAAGGCAAGTGTCTGGAAAATTCTGGAAATAAGGATTTAAAAAATTCACAATCTTCTTAGGTTTTGATGGAATAGTAAATTAAAGAAAAACAAAGAAGCAATGACTAGAAATACAAACAAAAACAAACACAAAAGTGTTTATGTTCAGACAACACATGATGTAATATCATGTTCCTGTGAAGGAATAGCTACTCCAGCTACACTTATCTTTCACTGCATATATCGCGTATCACACACACAGTATCAAGCTCTTTTATGAGTAGAAACAAATTCAAGTGTTAAACATGCGTTTGTACTATTGATACCTGTAACAATCATCCCGAAGACAAGGAATGAAGATAACGTGATGTTGGCACCAAATATACTGACTTTGTCCATCATAGCTCTCATACCTATGATAAAAATAATTCCGAACACCTGAAACAACAAACACACTATATATACACATATGATTGTTTAAAACCTGAATTCTAGTACAAGAGTTAAACATTGCATCCATGAAACGAGAGAGAGATTGTTGCTTAACACCAATTTAGCATTTTTTCAGCTATGTCATGGCGAGTTAATTTTCATTGAGATAATGATGACAATTGGAATACATTGTACAAATGTATTTATATTCGGTAGAAATATTAATTTTCGTGGATTTAAAAATTCGTGATTGCATATCGAAGATTTATTTCGTAGAGATTAATTGTCTCGGTTTTATAAGTTCAAAGATACCCAGTAACTGCTTGTCAACCAGCGCTACACCATATGTGCACGACTTAAGTGGGCTGGGTTGAGGGTGTATGTCTACGCATGCTTTTGTTCTTAAAAAATGATAAAGATATATGAAACCTGGGGACCTTTGTAACTGTTTTGGCTGCGAAAATATTAATGAACACATTTGTTTTTATTTGTTTGTATGTTTTGTTAATGTAGTGTCAAAATAAAATGTTAAACATGATGGAAGGCAGTTCCACTAATCAGAAAAAAATCCGGGAACTCTGAGACACAGAAACTGACAGAAATCACAATGTAAGAAAATGAAGTCAAAAGGCAGGTTTAGACACTATTAAATATGTTTTAGCCAGTCATATTGCATTATTTGCTACTGTCTTGTTTAACCATATGAACCTATTTCAGTCGAGGATACCGCAACAGTTTTATGCAGGATATAAACCAAACGAAAACATAGTCCTTTTTTATTACATTGACATAATGTTGAAATAGGTGTTTTGATAGTTTGCTTAAGAGGTTTAATTCTAGACATTTCGTTATTTTATTGTTTGTTTATACCGACGAAACCCACGAAAACTGGTTTCCAAAGAATTCACATTATATGTCTCTAATGTATTTCATCACCTGTCCAGATACATTTAGAATTCCAGATGACGTTCCAGCTGATACCGGATATGTAATTTCCGCTGCCAATTCAAAACCTACTGGCAAATAACTAGTCATGAAACATCTGAAAAAAAGAAAATTTCTTATAATCTACGTTATTATATACAAATGTAAATTAATGAAATAGTCAAATACCGTTTCTTTATGTCTCCAGTGACTTTTTATCACTAGTTGTTCCTACGGGATACGTAATGCAAATTTTTCATTTTCGCGAGAGTTACATAGTACAAGCTGTAAATATTCTGGATATATACATCATAGCATATATTTTATTTGTTACAAATGACCACAGACACGTTCCGTTTGTCGTAATCGCAACCCGGTCCTTTCCTCACTCATCAGTGACACATTACTGGATTAGTAGCAATAGTACCACGACGGTGCCACTATAGTGGAGGAGGAACTGTATAGCCTTCTTGTGCACATGATTTCACCCGTTTTGTAGTCGGGTTCGTGTTTCTCAATCTTTAGTTTTCTCTGTAATGCTATGTGAATCATTGTCCTTTTGCCCTTGTTATTTTGGTCATTGAACTTTCTGACCTTCGGTTTACGTCTTCTGGTTACCTCTTCTGTAACTTTTGTTGATACAGGTTGTAAATGTTCAAGAGGTTAACGTTGGTACTTGTCTAAGTCAATGTATATATAAAGGTGTGTATTTCTCAGCCTATGTTTTATATATAATCTATAAAAATACTATGCATTGAATTCGTTAAAAGTTTCTTTTCATAATAGTTAAAGGGGCATTCTCTGCCACATCGTACATTTTTGTTATCCATAAAAACTATCAGATATGATTGATGCCTTAATAAAACGTGTTTCTGTAACTTATAAATGTTATGAAATGTACGCGCATCGGTTAAAAACTTGAAACTTCTCGTGTTTTGAGATCTATCAAGAAATGAACGTCATCTTATTAATTAACGACATTGTTTACGGAGTTTATCGAATCGTCATTAAATCAGTACAGCAATGCACTTATTTCTTATTTTTGTGAATCTGCTTTTAGTCGGTGTTAATTACGGACAAAGTACCATGCAAGTATAAGCGATAAAATACAAATTATTCGTTTTTACCTGTCACTACTAAGGTTAATTGTATACGGAAAAAGCGAGGTCAAATTATTTGCTTACAAACAAATAAGTAATCGATGGCCATTTTCGTTCTCAAAAGGCGGAAAGTGGTTCGATAAGCTGCTTAATGTGAAATATTTACCTTTATTTCATCATTTTAAAGCTATTTACTAATTTCTAAAACATATATTTTTTTGTGTCAAAATCGTAGGTAATGCCCCTTTAAATCGGTTTCTTCAGTTTTTATGTATTCGTTATTTTGTTGATATTATGACTATTGGGCTGTAATGCTACGTACCCCAATATTCCAGCACATAAATATACAATCCACAGTAAGCTTAGCTTTAACACACATGTAAATAATGTCATTGCAGCCGCAGATAAAACGTAGATTCCAACTGTTGTTCCCCTGTAATAAAACAAAGGTGTCATTATCAATAGTATGTATCTGTAATAAAAACGTAGATATCGAATTTAGTGCACACGACACGTTTCTGGAATAACCTTCAAGTGGAGCAGGAACTGCTTAACCATCCGGAACACCTGAGTTCATACCAGGTTTTTAGTGGGGTTCGTGTTACTCTATCTTTAGTTTTAAATGTATGTTTTGTAGATAATTGTTTGTCCTTTAGTACTTTTTCTGTTGGCCATTGTGTTCTTCTTCGATATACGGTTTCTGATTGCCCCTTTGGTATCTTCACACTCTTCTTCAGCAGGTACGCTCATAATCAAAAGCCAATTAATTAAAAAGTCTTTGGAAACAAGTAAGGCAAAGATCCTAAACAGGATAGGCAAAAATAGGCTACGGTCACCCATGGCAGAGGAAAGATAACCTTAGTTTTATTAATAATTACACTATTTAGAAAATTGAAATTTCAATAAAAGATATATCGAATCAGTCAGCACCAAATTACTGAATACACTCTGGACTAATAGTATATCGGCAATGGTATCGACCCAGTGATAGTAATTAAATTTAGTGCCTTAAAATGCACCTCTGTATAACAAATCACTGTCTTTAAAGGGCAGCCTCATTTTCCCATTAATGAATAGCGTATATAATTTTCACCTGCATATATAGGGCGTTGAGTGTCCTTTATATGCAGGGTTGACTGTATATATACCTGTAGTTGTGAAAGGAAAGAAAACATTTATTGTTATCAACTTTGCTTAAATCGCACCTAATTTTACTCCCAGTTTTCATTGTTGCTGAGAATTCCCGTTATCATCATGCATTGTGTATTTGTATTTGCCATGCTTACCATTATTTTACGCTTTAAGACCATTATCAATATCTTTGTATTTTGATGGGTTGTGTTTTGCCAGGAACAAACATGAAGACAAATGCTATTCATGTGTTCACCTCAATGTTTTTCAATATTTTTTGGGTAAAAATCAGATGAAATGAGAACAAAGGCAAAACTTACTTGAACATTTTGGTTTTGTCCAACAATATACCTGCCACCATAGCACCAGGAAAACCAGCTAATATGAAAGTCAAGCCAATTGAACCAGCGTCTATGTCATGACCCTGTTATGAAAGAAGACAAAATCTATAGCATATAAAAAGAAATTGATGCAAGTGAACATGATGTAATAGCCACCAAATAAAATGATACACGCTGTTTTCTATATCATGATATATATATATATATATTTCGCTTCTTTAATTTAATCTAAAAATATTTTGTTGTTCAAATAAAACAAATGGATAACACACAACTATTACAACTTATTAGCGTCTTCTCCAATCGGACATTTGCATATAACTTAATAAATGTAATATTATCAAATAACTTATTCATATGTGAAAAACATTTGAATTACTGCTTCATTCCACAAAGAGAGCTGCATCCCTCCATGTGTGTATTGAAGTATACCAAACCAGAATATGTGTGATATGCTATCTAATTTGCCTCTGCTTCTATGTGTCCTATTCTGACGGGGTGATATTTCATTCTTTTCGTTTTATTAAAGGCATATTGTCTACGATTTTTTGAAAATTTTTAGCTGTTCATAAATGATTTGTTTATGCTATCATCAAACAGTTATGCTGCAAAATATACGATTGGTGTTCTTTTTTTGACAATAAAGACCCAAAACTATCGTTATCGGAATTATTGTCCAGGATGACAAAAAATTCAAAGTGAAAGTAACAGCGCCACCTATAAAATCGGACGTTTGGAATTCTCAGGGGCTTAGCTTTGAGGTAAGGAAAATACTGTTAAGATTCAAACACTTCATGATTGTCACGCTCGTTTAATGTTGTTTGAATCTTAACGTTTCGTAGCGTATTCGCGAATAATTCGCTGTTTAATTTTCATTTTATGAAGGACAGTACGGAAAACGACAATAATTTTGGGTATGGAAAATTAAGGATTTGGTAGACAATATACCTTTAAGTAAACTCCTCACAGGAGAATAATCATTACACGTATTATCACAGAATACATTTAACACCTGTTATTACTATGACACCTTTGCATCATAGTTTGTAACAAAAACCATATAAAAACAAATCAAGGTAATCTTGTGATATTACTTCCTAAATAACATACATCACAATCAAGTTACAACTCTATCAGCATGCTTACCGGAAAATAGTGTAATATCACAGGATTCAACAATGTAGTGAAGGAATAGTACGCCCCAACGATAATGCCTAAACAGATAGACAGTGAAAATCATACACAAATAATTACATGCATTATCTGCTTATAAACAGGTCATATATTAAATATTCTAATATGACGTCCTTCTTTGCCTTGCAAACAATCGAACAATTAATCAGATAACAAAATCTCATTAGCACATGCGCGGAACACATTTAGGCTGGGTGATAAAATCACTAAATAGAATTATTTACACAGTTGTTAACGTTTTAAGCATCTATACTCACTGAAAATAATCAACATATCCAAATGATGACTGACTTTCCCGTCGTTAAGTATATGTGACTGACTTTTCCGTCGTAAAGGTTCATGTTGATGAGTCATCGTCTGCTCGAATTTCGCACCATAAATTGTGTGCGACATTACTGTCTTCCGATCAAAGTATACTAACGTATTTGTACTGTTAGACATATCAGAATTGAAATAATTCATGAATTATTTGTTAGATATTCTGGTTCCTTTTAAAATGTCTGGTTTATCTTTTCAAAAGATGAGTATTTTACGATATTGAATTAAAAGGAGGACTCATGTCATAGTTCTGATTTAGTACATATCATATGAAAATGCTTTTTTTTATCAGACAATTAGTGTTTTCTATATTTGAAAAGTGTGTGCTTAATCATGTCAACCAGTGACTATACCTAGCGACGGTAATATGCCAGTTTGAAATGATTTCACGCGTGCACTATTATATACATGTGGAATAGATTTCCCTGCATTATGTATATACGGTATATTTTTGGCAAGATTTACCTCCCTTAGAATAGACGACGCTGTTGTCTGTTTATCGTTTGCTGTCAACATAGCGAGGTTTGGCAATTATAAACGCCGACGAAAATTTACCTAAGTTTTTCTTTTGTGTCCAGAATGAGATGTTATATGTACTAAGCATATTATAGTCTTCTCACTCGGGAAATGTTTTCGTATAGTGTTGTCTGGTAAGTTATAGGACCCTAGCCAGTAGTATATGGGCACAGCTCAAGTCGCATTTGAGGGGGATCGTGACCGGAAGTGATCAGAAATGACGTCACCGGAACAGGAAATGAGGTCACCGGAACCGGAAATGAGAGGGATATAATTTCCCGTGGTTTTTCCCGTATTTCACGTATTTTTTCGTGAACTCCTCTAGATTCTAGATACGGAGAATGGAATTTTGATTCCAACCAATCGTAGCCCTTCTGATATTTGAATCCAACCAATTGTAACCCTTCTGATATTAAGAAAAACAACCAATCGTAGCCCTTCTTGCTTCGAATTCAAAAACAACCAATCGTAGCCCTTCTGATATTTGAATCCCACCAATGGTAAGCATTCTTTGAACGGCCAATCGTCAACCTTCCGTTGTACGTTCGTCTATTTGAAAAGTCATTTCACGTCTTGATTTTTTCTGTAATTATCACGCTTGTTTATATTATTTCCAAATTTTAATATTGTGCATAGGAGTCACAGACCTCAATTCTGTTACAAGGTAAGACGAATTTATGATTTCTTTAATTTAATGCAAAAAGCGGTCATTTCCGGTGACGTCATTTCCGGTGACGACCCCCTCACGACCTCCCTCAAATGCGAATTGAGCTGTGCCCATATACTACTCTCGCCGTTGGCTCGGACACTATATCTCACCCGACAATTCTATAGGAAAACGGTTCCCTTAGGAGAAGATTATAATAGAATAATAATCTATTATTTTCCTATGAATAATTGTAGGAAGTTTGGATGTTTTAAATGAAAATGAAGTAAAAGTAAACAAATACATATAATATAAAATTAAAAAAATTAAAAAAAATATAATAAAGCAAAGACAACATCTGTAAGGACGATTTAAAATTTTTCAGATTCGATATATTTTTGTTTGAAATTTACAACCCCTAAAAATAATGTAATTAATAAGAAATCTCCATCAGCCATTGGTAATATTAACACATTTTGGTTAATTTGCTTAGGCCATTTGGTTTGCTTGCTAAGAATTTTAAATTACTTGGTTTTCCCATCTGTTGATAATGAACATATTCGATGAAATTTATTCCAGAAACTAGAAATTAGATTTCTAAGTGTTTATTAACTCTTCGTCAGTACCTCCAAACATGGCGTCTGAGACCATAGGCATAAGTCATATTACGAAGATGAAAAATACTAACCGTATGTTAATAGTAGCAGTAAAAATCCTTTATTTTTTAACAACATCAGTATGGATTCTCCATAATGTTGACTACCAACACTATTTACTGCCAACCACTGGGCTTTACTTGGTGGATGTTGTGGTTCCTTGTCAAATGCTAAATAGTAGTTGAATAATATTATTTAAAAAAATAAATCATGGAAGCCAGAAGCGAGGAATACAATTTACTAATATCCGCCAATCCATGTTAAAACTCAAAACACATTCTGGCTTCTATGAGTTATTTCGATTCTGATATGTCTAACAGTACAAATACGGTAGTATACTTTGATTGGAAGACGGTAATTTATATTTACGTTTGCGGAAAATGTCGCACACAATTTATGCTGTCAATGGAAAAGTCAGTCACATTCACCGACGAATGTGCTAATGTGATTATACCGAATGGATAAGTCGCTCGTTTGTTAACAAAGCGAAAGAAGGTCATGTTAGAATATGCTATATATCTTAGGTGACATATGACAAAACTCACATTTACTACCCATTGTAGTAGAAATTATAATTCTAGTACACAGTCCTAATTGCTATTTCATATGCAGTCAAACCTGACCATGTGGTCACAACTTTTAAGCAGTCACATGTTTTGAAAGGTCACATGTTATTGTCCTGTCATAGAACATTTCATATGAACTGAACCTCTTTTAAGAAGCCATCTGTCGTATAAGGCCACATTTTCTTTGTCCCAAATCTGACCTCTTAATACAGGTTGCAATGTACTTCACTGTCAGTATATGTACTGCACTGATAGTAAGCGAAATGTAACTTGTTCTCGCCATGATATAGTTGAAAAATTGCTTACTTGGCTTTAAATAAGTATCACTCCTGATAGTACATATACTTCATTTCTCGATTATGCACCACATTGTTTATGCAGGACGTGCACTTCACTGACAATGCAACATCTTTCAGTATTTATGGACATTTAATCATTATTCAACTGTACAACGGTTTGAAATAAGAATATAACTTAGTTTAAGCATATTGTATTTGTGTATAAAGACAAAATGGATACTACACAAGTTACACAAACTTATGAAGTGTTCTCCGATTTACAACATTAGCTAGATATGTTAAAATAATAATATCCACCATAGTGTTTGTATATTTTGTAGATCCTGTATCTCATCAATTTTGAAAGAATGTAATTTTGAAAGTGTCCTACAGTAATATAGGAAGGACAAGTTTATATCCTTCCTTTGGTACATACAGTCATATCTGCCCATAAGATCACCTCTATTAAGCATTCACCTGTATTAAAAGGTCACCTTTTTCGTATCCTGTCATAGCAAATTGCATATGAACTGAACCTCTTTTAAAAGGTCATCTGTCTTATAAGGCCATATTTTCTTTGTCCAAAAGGTGAGCTCTTAATACAGGCTTGACTGTACTTGCGTATTCTCTTTACCACTAGGGACCGCAATGGTCATCATCGTGTGGTAGTTGGATTTACAACTATCTATGCAATCAGTGCATAACACCACTAACATTGTGAGCTCGATTCCCGTTCAGGCAAAGTGTACTCGATACAACATTATGTGATAAAGACTGTTAGTGACTTGCGATAGGTTGTTGGTCTTCACCGGGTGTACTGCGGTTTCCACCACCAATAAAACTGACCGCCATTATATAACTGAAATATTGTTGAAAGTGGCGTTAAACATCATAGACCTAAAGCAAAAACCTCTTAACTACTATGTCTTCAATAAAATGGAAAACAAAGTGTCGGAATAATTCCAAAGTCAAATATCAAAACAGTAGAAAGGGGCAAATTGATACACCTAACACACTTAAAGCGCTTTTTGATACGTACCAACTAAAACTAAGATAAGCAATAACGTGGTGATGCCAGCGCCCATATAAAACATTGTTTCAAGATGACGTCCTATCGAATCCAAATCCTTACTGCGATGTACTAGGATAGGTGGAAGTATCATCCCTGCAGCTGCACCAGCCTACAATGAGAGGTGATCATGGTATAGATTGACAGACATAGACACCAGGAATACAGGGGATTAAACAACCTACAGCATATGTAATCATAAAACATAAATAAATAGGCCAGACCATGAAGTGAAAACGTTACCGCTGCACCAACTTACATGTGTTAGGATTAAGGGTTATGATGTTCTAATCATATTTCCAACAATATTTCAGCTATATCGTGGCGGTCAGTTTTATTGGTGGAGGAAACCGGAATAGCCAGAGAAAACCACATAACTGTCGCAAGTCATGGACAAACTTTAGCACATAATGTTGTATCGAGTACACCTCGACTGGGCTGGATTCGAACTCGCAACGTAAGTGGTAATAGGCACTGATTAAATAGGTAGGTGTAAAACTGCAATGCGATCATGACCACGACGGCCCTCTCAACATACAGCAAATGATAGTCATGGTACACATAAAAATCGGTTTGTGGAAAGAGGAAGCGAAACATTACTGCTGCTGTATAATTAAATAGTGTCCGCCGTGAAATATTGTCCTGTGTTACAATTGTTTTCAATGATAAAGTCCGAGGACGGAATAAAGAGCAGATGTGACTTCTTTTGGCCTGTTGGTGATTTTTCATTTGAAAAAGATTCAATCGGACACATTTTCACAGGACAGTATTATAGCTTACACTACATCAAAATTGAACTTATAGTAACGAAGGTATATATAGCAATCGGTTCGTGGAAGAAGGGACTGGAAATGTTATAGCTGCACCAACATTGAACAGATACAACAACAAGAAATATATCTATATTTGTTTTTCTTAATTCGAAAATTAATGAAGATATATTTGTTCATTTATAGTTCACACAAACTACAAAAAACTATATTTGAAAATAAAGCAGGGTCAACATCCTTTCACAATGACAAACAACACATCTCCTATTTCACACAAATACCAACGTGCTCATCGTACAGAGAACATACTACTGGCGTGACATGTCGACTTTCTATATAATATTTAAAATGAGCATGTTCTGTTGTATTAAATATTGATATTCAACAATTGACTGTCATTATGCATATTTTGAGAAGATACTAGTACATTATGTTTATAGCCGCAATTTTTTCTTCTAAAAATGACCTCTACTTTGTGATCATATTACGCATATTGTTGTCGTAAATCAATGGTCAAATCGTGATCTCCTTTGCAAATGAAAACTATTCATGGCCAAACCTTAATTGCTGTCATGTTAAATAAACGTTAGAGAATACCGAAGGGGCAATATAAAATGGTCAATCTCGGGAAACTGCCAAAATAGGGTACGAATTACGAAGTAAAACACAACACAATACTTGTTGGATAACACTATGCCCAAACAAACACAAATAACGTAAATAAGATATGAGCTCTTCTACAGACAAGTGGAGGTAAAGACGAACCAAACAAACACAAATAACGTAAATAAGATATGAGCTCTTCTACAGACAAGTGGAGGTAAAGACAAACCGAACAAACACAAATAACGTAAATAAGATATGAGCTCTTCTACAGACAACTGGAGGTAAAGATGAACTTAACAAACACAAATAACGTAAATAAGACATGAGCTCTTCTACAAACAACTGGAGGTAAAGATGAACCTAACAAACACAAATAACGTAAATAAGACATGAGCTCTTCTACAGACAACTGGAGGTAAAGACGAACCAAACAAACACAAATAACGTAAATAAGATATGAGCTCTTCTACAGACAATTGGAGGTAAAGATGAACCTAACAAACACAAATAACGTAAATAAGATATGAGCTCTTCTACAGACAACTGGAGGTAAAGACGAACCAAACAAACACAAATAACGTAAATAAGATATGAGCTCTTCTACAGACAACTGGAGGTAAAGATGAACCAAACAAACACAAATAACGTAAATAAGATATGAGCTCTTCTACAGACAACTGGAGGTAAAGATGAACCGAACATGTTATTGAAATTTAACACTTGAAGTTATTATTTTATTTGTTGCTGTTTTCATGCATTGGTCATTCTAATTAACGTCGCGTAATGATACACACAAATATAATAGTAAATATATTTTTACAATAAGATGGCCGTCTTTGTCATGATCGTATGGGAGTTGGATTTACAACTACATGTGCAATCAGTGCCTATGACTACCAAAGTTGTGAGTTCGAATCCTGTTCATGGCGAGGTGCATTGGATACAACATTATCTGATAAAGTTTGTCAGTGACTCGCGGCAAGTCGGTGGTTTTCTCAAAGTACTCCGGTTTCCTCCACTAATAAAACTCACCACCACGATATAACTGAAATATTGTTGAAAGTGGGACTAAGCACCATTAACCAAACCAAACAAGTGATAACGTCTTTCAGTTACAGAATATATAAAATATAGATAACCAGTCTTAAGAAGAGTGTGAAGATACCAAACGGGAAATCCGTAAATCGAAGAACAGTCAACATGTTGGCCAAAAGAAAAAGGACAAAAGAACAAGCAACGATCTACAAAACATACGCATAAAAGTATGCATGGAGTAACAAGAAGCTCACTAAAAACAGGACGTGAACTCACGTGCACCGGAAGGGTGAGCAGTTCCTGCTTCACTAGTGGCACCCCCGTCGTGTTAATATAGTTACAAACCGGGTGATACATCATGAATGAAGAAAGGATCGGGAAGTGTTACGACAAAGGGAACATATCCGTCGTCATTTATGACACAGATATTCCGTAGCAGTCAACCTGGGGATCAACCAAGTCATGGTGGCGACTGTAAAACTTTCGAAGTAATGACTTCAACTTACCCAATAGGAACCTTTGAGATTTATATGTAATCGATATAAAAATGAATACATGCTCGATTACTCCTCGCATTTCTCCTGGGTTTTTGTTACCTTATGCATTTAAATCTAAAACTAGACCTATTGGGTTTAATGACAAAAAACGCGTTGCTGATCCTTTTTGTATCATTGTTTTCATCCAATTCGGATTACATAATATATTTACAGATTAATTACCTGATTCCCAAACACACCTATTGATGTGGCTGTTGATACTTGATTCGGACCAAACCACACGGCAGCAAGCTTAGCAGGAATACCTAGAATAAATATCCTTGATACAGCACAAATGGCTTGAGCAAACAAAAGCAACACAAACCTATCTTGACTGACACATACTACTTTAATCCATGCACCAAGAGCATTGAATAAACTTCCACAAATAATAACAACACGAAGTCCTTTCTTATCTAACAGCAATGAAGCTGGTACAATTAGTATTATATAGACTAACATGTACATCATGCATAACCAATCTAAGGTTGTCTCCTTTTGGAATATGTCCTCCGGCATGCTCACGTTATAATATTTCAACACTACGTCACCTATGATGTTTAAATGTAACCCTTGAAATTCATTAGTCAGAGAAATGCTGGAAAACAGTAGCAGTATAAGCCAACGCTTTTTGGACACATATGGTATTTCGGAAGCATCCTTTTCTGTACTTGTCGATATCTCCATGTTTTGTGTGAGTTGTAACTCCATCAGGACCTATTGATATGACAATATTCGATGATTAACCTATTATGTAGTTGACAAAGAGAAAAAATAAAGCAGTTTCATGCTTTAGAGCAATAGCATTGTTGTTTTGAAAAGCAAATGCATATGTTTACATTGGACGATTTAACACCATAGCATATATCTGTCTCCCCCATGTCATGACCTAGAATTGTTTTCGCTCCTGTTGCTTTCATGCTTGTACTTATCAGTTTGATGTTTGCTAAATGATTTATTCATGTTGTCTTAGTTAGCATAAAGATAATTGCTACCGCTTTAATATTTATTTTCAATTTTGAGGTAATGACCATTTCATGTTCATATCTGATTGGTCAGTTTTTATTTGAA
>MJUT01040392.1:338446-351198 GCA_002080005.1 Gigantidas platifrons | reverse complement strand
TGACTGCTTCATTCCACAAAGAGAGCTGAATCCCTCCATGTGTGTATTGAAGTGTACCAAACCAGAATATGTGTGATATGACTGCTTCATTCCACAAAGAGAGCTGAATCCCTCCATGTGTGTATTGAAGTGTACCAAACCAGAATATGTGTGATATGACTGCTTCATTCCACAAAGAGAGCTGAATCCCTCCATGTGTGTATTGAAGTGTACCAAACCAGAATATGTGTGATATCATATCTAATTTGCCTCTGCTTCTACGTGTCCTATTCTGACGGGGTGATATTTCATTCTTTTCGTTTTATTAAAGTCTACGATTTTTTTGAAAATATTTAACTGTTCATACATGATTTGTTTATGCTATCATTAAACAGTTATGCTGCAAAATTTACGATTGGTGTTCTTTTTTTGACAAAAAAGACCCAAAACTATCGTTATCGGAAAAAGGTCAGTACGGAAAACGACAATAATTTTGGGTATGGAAAATTAAGGTTTTGGTAGACAATATACCTTTAAGTAACCTCCTCTCAGGAGAATAATCATTACACGTATTATCACAGAATACATTTAACACCCGTTATTACTATGACACCTTTGCATCATAGTTTGTAAAAAAAAAACCATATAAAAACAAATCAAGGTAATCTTGTGATAGTAGTTCCTAAATAACATACATCACAATCAAGTTACAACTCTATCAGCATACTTACCGGAAAATAGTGTAATATCACAGGATTCAACAATGTAGTGAAGGAATAGTACGCCCCAACGATAATTCCTAAATAGATAAACAGTGAAAATCATACACAAATAATTACATGCATCATCTGCTTATAAACAGGTCATATATTATATGACGTCCTTCTTTGCCTTGCAAATAATCGAACAATTAATCAGATAACAAAATATTATTAACACATGCGCGGTACACATTTAGGCTGGGTGATAAAATCACAAAATATAATTATTTACACAGTTGTTAACGTTTTAAACATCTATATTCACTGAAAATAATCAACATATCCAAATGATGACTGACTTTCCCGTCATTAAGTATATGTGGCTGACTTTTCCGTCGTAAAGGTTCATGTTGATGAGTCATCGTCTGCTCGAATTTCGCACCATAAATTGTGTGCGACATTACCGTCTTCCGATCAAAGTATACTAACGTATTTGTACTGTTAGACATATCAGAATTGAAATAATTCATGAATTATTTGTTAGATATTCTGGTTCCTTTTAAAATGTCTGGTTTATCTTTTCACAAGATGAGTATTTTACGATATTGAGTTAAAAGGAGGACTCATGTCATAGTTCTGATTTAGTACATATCATATGAAAATGCTTTATTTCTATATTTGAAAAGTGTGTGCTTAATCATGTCAACCAGTGACTAAACCTAGCGACGGTTATATGCCAGTTTGAAATGATTTCACGCGGGCACTATACATGTGGAATAGATTTCCCTGCATTATTTATATATGGTATATTTTTGGCAAGATTTACCTCCCTTAGAATAGACGACGCTGTTGTCTGTTTATCGTTTGCTGTCAACATAGCGAGGTTTGACAATTATAAATGCCGACAAAAATTTACTTAAGTTTTTCTTTTGTGTCCAGAATGAGATGTTATATGTACTAAGCATATTATAGTCTTCTCACTCGGGAACAGTTTTCGTATAGTGTTGTCTGGTAAGGCATAGGACCCTCGCCAGTGGTATATGGGCACAGCTCAAGTCGCATTTGAGGGGGATCGTGACCGGAAGTGACCAGAACTGACGTCACCGGAAGTGAGGTCGCCGGAATAGGAAATGAGGTCACCGGAACCGGAAATGAAAGGGATATAATTTCCCGTGGTTTTCCCGTATTTCACGCGTTTTTTCGTGAACTCCTCTAGACTCTAGGTACGGACAATGTAATTTTGTTCCAACCAATCGTAGCCCTTCTGATATTTGAATCTAGCCAATTGTAACCCTTCTGATATTAAAAAACAACCAATCGTAGCCCTTCTGATATTGGAATCCCATCAATAGTAGCCCTTCTTGCTTCGAATTCAAAAACAATCAATCATAGCCCTTCTTGCTTCGAATTCAAAAACAACCAATCGTAGCCCTTCTGATATTTGAATCCCACCAATGGTAAGCATTCTTTGAACGGCCAATCGTCAACCTTCCGTTGTACGTTCGTCTATTTGAAAAAGTCATTTCACGTCTTGATTTTTTCTGTAATTAACACGCTTGTTTATATTTTTTTCAAATTTTAATATTGTGCATATGAGTCACAGACCTCCATTCTGTTACAAGGTAAGAAGAATTTATCATTTCTTTAATTAAATGCAAAAAGCGGTCATTTTCGGTCACTTCCGGTGACGTCATTTCCGGTGACGACCCCCTCACGACCTCCCTCAAATGCGATTTGAGCTGTGCCCATATACTACTCTCGCCGTTGGCTCGGACACTATATCTCACCCGACAATTCTATAGGAAAACGGTTCCCTTAGGAGGAGATAATAATAGAATAATAATCTATAATTTCCTATGAATAATTGTAGGAAGTTTGGATGTTTTAAATGAAAATGAAGTAAAATTAAACAAATACATATAATATAAAATAAAAAATATATATATATATATAATAAAGCAAAGACAACATCTGTAAGGACGATTTAAAAATTTTCAGATTCGATATATTTTTGCTTGAAATGTACAATTCCCAAAAATAATGTAATTACAATGTAATACGAAATATCCATCAGCCATTGGTAATATTATCACATTTTGGTTATTTTGCTTAGGCCATTTGGTTTGCTTGCTAAGACTTTTAAATTACTTGGTTTTCCCATCTGTTGATAATGAACATATTCGATGAGGTTTATTCCAGAAGCGCGCCGTGTGCAGTAAATTAGATTTCTAAGTGTTTATTAACTCTTCGTCAGTACCTCCAAACATGGCGTTTGAGACCATATGCATAAGTCATATTACGAAGATGAAAAATACTAACCGTCTATTAATAGTAGCAGTAAAAATCCTTTATTTTTTAACAACATCAGTATGGATTCTCCATAATGTTGACTACCAACACTATTTACTGCCAACCACTGGGCTTTACTTGGTGGATGTTGTGGTTCCTTGTCAAATGCTAAATAGTAGATGAATAATATTATTTAAAAAATAAATCATGGAAGCCAGAAGCGAGGGATACAATTTACTAATATCCGCCAATCCATGCTAAAACTCAAAACACATTCTGGCTTCTATGAGTTTTTTCGATTCTGATATGTCTAAGAGTACACATACGGTAGTATACTTTGATTGGAAGACGGTAATTTATATTTACGTTTGCGGAAAATGTCGCACACAATTTATGCTGCCAATGGAAAAGTCAGTCACATTCGCCGACGAATGTGCTAATGAGATTATACCGAATGGATAAGTCGCTCGTTTGTTAACAAAGCGAAAGAAGGAGGTCATGTTAGAATATGCTATATATCTTAGGTGACAAAACTCACATTTACTACCCATTGTAGTAGAAATTATAATTCTAGTACACAGTCCTAATTGCTATTTCATATGCAGTCAAACCTGACCATGTGGTCACAACTTTTAAGCAGTCACCTGTTTTGAAAGGTCACATGTTATTGTCCTGTCATAGAAAATTTCATATGAACTGAACCTCTTTTAAGAAGCCATCTGTCGTATAAGGCCACATTTTCTTTGTCCCAAATCTGACCTCTTAATACAGGTTGCAATGTACTTTACTGTCAGTATATGTACTGCACTGATAGCAGGCGAAATGTAACTTGTTGTCGCCATGATATAGTTGAAAAATTGCTTACTTGGCTTTAAATAAGTATCACTCCTGATAGTACATATACTTCATTTCTCGATTATGCACCACATTGTTTATGCAGGACGTGCACTTCACTGACAATGCAACATCTTTCAGTATTTATGGACATTTAATCATTATTCAACTGTACAACGGTTTGAAATAAGAATATAACTTAGTTTAAGCATATTGTATTTGTGTAAAAAGACAAAATGGATACTACACAAGTTACACAAACTTATGAAGTGTTCTCCGATTTACAACATTAGCTAGATATGTTAAAATAATAATATCCACCATAGTGTTTGTATATTTTGTAGATCCTGTATCTCATCAATTTTGAAAGAATGTAATTTTGAAAGTGTCCTACAGTAATATAGGAAGGACAAGTTTATATCCTTCCTTTGGTACATACAGTCAGACCTGCCCATGAGTTCACCTCTATTAAGCATTCACCTGTATTAAAAGGTCACCTTTTTCGTATCCTGTCATAGAAAATTGCATATGAACTGAACCTCTTTTAAAAGGTCATCTGTCTTATAAGGCCATATTTTCTTTATCCAAAAGGTGAGCTCTTAATACAGGCTTGACTGTACTTACGTATTCTCTTTACCAATAGGGACCGTAATGGTCATCATCGTGTGGTGGTTGGATTTACAACTATCTATGCAATCAGTGCATAACACCACTAACATTGTGAGCTCGAATCCCGTTCAGGCAAAGTGTACTCGATACAACATTATGTGATAAAGACTGTTAGTGACTTGCGATAGGTTGTTGGTCTTCACCGGGTGGTACTGCGGTTTCCACCACCAATAAAACTGACCGCCATTATATAACTGAAATATTGTTGAAAGTGGCGTTAAACATCATAGACCTAAAGCAAAAACCTCTTAACTACTATGTCTTCAATAAAATGGAAAACAAAGTGTCGGAATAATTCCAAAGTCAAATATCAAAACAGTAGAAAGGGGCAAATTGATACACCTAACACACTTAAAGCGCTTTTTGATACGTACCAACTAAAACTAAGATAAGCAATAACGTGGTGATGCCAGCGCCCATATAAAACATTGTTTCAAGATGACGTCCTATCGAATCCAAATCCTTACTGCGATGTACTAGGATAGGTGGAAGTATCATCCCTGCAGCTGCCCCAGCCTACAATGAGAGGTGATCATGGTATAGATTGACAGACAGAGACACCAGGAATACAGGGACTTAAACAACCTACAGCATATGTAATCATAAAACATAAATAAATAGGCCAGACGATGAAGTGAAAACATTACCGCTGCACCAACTTACATGTGTTAGGATTAAGGGTTATGATGTTCTAATCACATTTCCAACAATATTTCAACTATATCGTGGCGGTCAGTTTTATTGGTGGAGGAAATCGGAATAGCCAGAGAAAACCACATAACTGTCGCAAGTCATGGCCAAATTTTAGCACATAATGTTGTATCGAGTACACCTCGCCTGGGCTGGATTCGAACTCACAACGTTAGTGGTAATAGGCACTGATTAAATAGGTAGGTGTAAAACTGCAATGTGATCATGACCACGACAGCCCTCTCAACATACAGCAAACGATAGTCATGGTACATATAAAAATCGGCTTGTGGAAAGAGGAAGCGAAACATTACTGCTACTGTAGGATTAATTAGTGTCCGCCGTGAAATAGCGCCCTGTGTTACAATTGTTTTCTATGGTAAAGTCAGAGGACGGAATAAAGAGCAGATATAACTTATTTTGGTCTGTTGGGCATTTTTCATTTGAAAAAGATTCAATCGGACACATTTTCACAGGACAATATTATGGCTTACACTACATCAACATTGACCTTATAGTAACGAAGGTACATATAGCAATCGATTCGTGGAAGAAGGGACTGGAAATGTTACCGCTGCACCAACACAGAACAGATACAAACTGCAGGAAATATATCTATATTTATTTTTCTTAATTCGAAGATTAATAAAGATATATTTGTTCATTTATAGCTGACACAAACTATTTGAAAATAAAGCAGGGTCAACATCCTTTTACAATTACAAACCACACATCTCCTGTTTCACACAAATACCAACGTGCTCATCGTCCAGAGAACATACTACTGGCGTGACATGTCGACTTTCTAGATAATATTTAAAATGAGCATGTTCTGTTGTACTAAATATTGATATTCAACAATTGACTGTTATTGTGCATATTTTGAGAAGATACATTATGTTTATAGCCGAATTTTGTTTCTTCTAAAAATGACCTCGACTTTGTGATCATATTACCCATATTGTTGTCGTAAATCAATGGTCAAATCTTAATCTCCTTTACAACTTTGCAAATGGAAACTATCCATAGCCAACCTTAATTGCTGTCATGTTAAATAAACGTTAGAGAATACCGAAGGGGCAATATAAAATGGTCAATCCCGGGAAACTGCCAAAATAGGGTACGAATTACGAAGTAAAACACAACACAATACTTGTTGGATAACACTATGCACAAACAAGCACAAATAACGTAAATAAGATATGAACTCTTCTACAGACAACTGGAGGTAAAGTCGAACCGAACATGTTATTAAAATATAACACTTTAAGTTATTATTTTATTTGTTGCTGTTTTCATGCATTGGTCATTCGAATTAACGTCGCGTAATGATACACACAAATATAATAGTAAATATATATATATATATACAATAAGGTGGCCGTCGTGGTCATGATCGTATGGGAGTTGGATTTACAACTACATGTGCAATCAGTGCCTATCACTACCAAAGTTGTGAGTTCGAATCCTGTTCATGGCGAGGTACATTGGATACAACATTATCTGATAAAGTTGTTCAGTGACTCACGGCAAGTCGGTGGTTTTCTCAAGGTACTCCGGTTTCCTCCACTAATAAAACTGACCACCACGATATAGCTGAAATATTGTTGAAAATGGCACTAAGCACCATTAATCAAACCAATCAAGTGATAACACCTTTCAGTTGCAAAATATAAAAAATATAGATAACCAGTCTTAAGAAGAGTGTGAAGATACCAAACGGGAAATCCGTATAAATCGAAGAACAGTCAACATGTTGGCCAAAAGAACAGTCAACATGTTGGCCAAAAGAAAAAGGACAACAGAACAACCAATGATCTACAAAACATACGCATAAAAGTATGCACGGTGTAACAAGAAGCTCACTAAAAACAGGACGTGAACTCACGTGCTCCGGAAGGGTGAGCAGTTCCTGCTTCACTAGTGGCACCCCCGTCGTGTTAATCTAGCTACAAACCCGGTGATAAGTTATGAATGAAGAAAGGACCGGGAAGTGTTACGACAAGGGGAACATACCCGTCGTCATTTGTGACACAGATATTCCGTAGCAGTCAACCAAGTCATGGTGGCGACTGTAAAACTTTCGAAGTAATGATTTCAACTTACCCAATAGGAACCCTTGAGATTTATATGTAATCGATATAAAAATGAATACATGCTTGATTACTCCTCGCATTTCTCCTGGGTTTTTGTTACCTTATGCATTTAAATCTAAAACTAGACCTATTGGGTTTAATGACCAAAAAAAAACCGCGTTGCTGATCCTTTTTGTATCATTGTTTTCATCCAATTCGGATTACATAATATATTTACAGATTAATTACCTGATTTCCAAACACACCTATTGATGTGGCTGTTGATACTTGATTCGGACCAAACCACACGGCAGCAAGCTTAGCAGGAATACCTAGTATAAATATCCTCGATACAGCACAAATGGCTTGAGCAAACAAAAGCAACACAAACCTATCTTGACTGACACATACTACTTTAATCCATGCACCAAGAGCATTGAATAAACTTCCACAAATAATAACAACACGAAGTCCTTTCTTATCTAGCAGCAATATAGCTGGTACGATTAGTATTATATAGGCTAACATGTACATCATGCATAACCAATCTAAGGTTGTCTCCTTTTGGAATTTCTCCTCCGGCATGCTCACGTTATAATATTTCAACACTACGTCACCTATGATGTTTAAATGTAACCATTGAAATTCATTAGTCAGAGAAATGCTGGAAAACAGTAGCAGTATAAGCCAACGCTTTTTGGACACATATGGTATTTCGGAAGCATCCTTTTCTGTACTTGTCGATATCTCCATGTTTTGTGTGAGTTGTAACTCCATCAGGACCTATTGATATGACAATATTCGATGATTAACCTATTATGTAGTTGACAAAGAGAAAAAATAAAGCAGTTTCATGCTTTAGAGCAATAGCATTGTTGTTTTGAAAAGCATATGCATATGTTTACATTGGACGATTTAACACCATAGCATATATCTGTCTCCCCCATGTCATGACCTAGAATTGTTTTCGCGCCTGTTGCTTTCATGCTTGTACTTATCAATTTGATGTTTGCTAAATGATGTATTCGTGTTGTCTTAGTTAGCATAAAGATAATTGCTACCGCTTTAATATTTATTTTCAATTTTGAGGTAATGACCATTTAATGTTCATATCTGATTGGTCAGTTTTTATTTGAAAAATGCTTTTTCACCAAATCGTCGGTCACCTACGGGTAAGTATGCTCAGATGCTCTCTACTCATTACCCGATCGTCAACTGAGAGAGAAATCATTATAGTCATGAAGCATTCGTCTGGAATATGATTAGCTCCTCCGCTGCATTTGGAGGACGGATATTAATGCCTTTGTATTACTTTCTCCTGTACAATAGAATTATTTTACGCTACTTTGATACAATTTTATGGAAAATAATCGAAAAAACATGGTTTGATATTAAGGTTTATAACAATCGTTAAATTTGAGTAATGCAATGTTGTATCTGGAGGGGCCGTCGTAGCCGTGATCGTATGGTAGTTGGATATATCTATGCAATCAGGTGAATATCTCCATTAACGTTGTGAGTTCGAATCCCACCCAGGCGAGGTGTACTAGATACAACATTATGTGATAAAGTTTGTCAGTGACTTGTGACAGGTCGGTGTTTTTCTCTGGGTACTCCGGTTTACTCCACCAATAAAACTGACCACCACTATATAGCTAAAATATTGTTGAAAGTAGCGTTAAACACCATAACCCCAATCTCCTCTGTTGTATCCGGACAACTCCAAAACGGATGTAATTGCTTCAGCTGACCCAGGAGAGTATCGGAGAGTGATAAGACGTGGACTACCGACGAGTGTTGAACGGAGCTGATCTACTTTAAGCACATAATAAACAAACAACTAATTATATAATGCATTAAACACTGTGATAGGTAATATTACCAAAGAAAATGAAAAACAAGAAATACCACACTCTCTGAACATTTCTAAAATCCAATATAAAAATCATAGAAAGAGGCAACATCCATACTCTAACACACAAATACTTGACCACTGACTTTCCTAGCTTGGTACAGGCACTTCAAGTAAAAGTGACGGGTTAAGCTATTTTTTATGGGTTCCAAAACACTGGGCTCATAATGGTTAATTACTATCGTCACTTTGAACAAATGTTATGACTAAAAAAAAAAGAATAGAATAAAACGTACCTTACAGTTTTATCTTCGTCAATACTGCTACTGTTTCTGGTAAATTGACAATTTGACACAATATTTATGATGTATAAAATATATGTGAATATCTTATTTTCATAAAATGAAAAATTCAATACAAAAAGAGATGAAATATATTAATTAACAATTATCAATTTGTATAAGATCAATAATATAGCAAATACAATTTTTTTTTTAAACATGAAAAATTTACCTTTACTCTAATACTTACATGTTATCCATATAATTTTCTGTTGTTCTCACTTGGATACTTCAACGTATTAGTCAACCCTATTGTATTCAGTAGTGGGCAACAGGCGTGACATTGTCATTGTATTAGATTATTCGGAATAATTGTAGTTTTAACCTGCCTTAATAGTCTAGTCATTCTACTGTTTGACCTAAAAGTAATTGCAACAGAAATAATGTTTGCGAGATTCGTTGTTTGATATATTTACAAAGATCATATTAAAAATCGAGAAAAATCGAGAAAGGGCAAAGTCGTCATTTATGGTAATAAAGATCGTTAATTTTTCGAAAAACTTTCGTCAAAACATGGCTTCCGTAAACACTGAAGAGCTGACAAGGGAGATAAATCGTAAAAATGCAGAAGGAGAAATGCAGACGACACACCAACTAATCATCGTTAAATAGTACTGGTAAGTTTCATAAAATGGTTAAAACCAACACAGATAGACTACCAGAGCCTCTTATTAATCCTAGATCTACAAAAATACCGTATTTTTCTTGAGCGTGCGGGTATAATTCGATCTGTGTATCCGACTGGTCAAAGACCTCCAAAATGTTTTGTTCCATGTAAACAAACAACAATAGGCTTTAAAATGGGGGATAATATGAAAACTACAACATATATATTCAATATATATGACCCTAGATCGAATCTGAATACAAAAATAGCATTCCCACCTATCCTCTCGCTGACGGCCAAAAAAAAGTATGGAACGCCGTTTCTGTCATAAATTCGTTACGTGAACAATGTAATATGTTGTAAATTTAAAGTTTTACAGGAAAAACAAAATGTCTAACTGCACAAAATAATTCTACAGATTCTACTACTTAAAATACGTAATTGATGATTAAAAAAATAATAAAAACATAATTTAAAATAAATAAAATAATGAAATAAAGTAACAAAGAAGTAATAAATAGATTTTGAAATATTCTCTGATTTGGAATGAAAATACTTGGCTTTATTTTCTTTATTTTTTATAGGTACGTTTGATTAAAATAGAGGATTTAAAAACAAATCGAATGTTCAAAGAAAACCTATTAATTATAATTTTATGAATTTGTAGGTACATGTAGTGGTGGATCTATATATACTGGTCAAAAGAAGAAAAAAGAAAGAAACGTTACACCTAATGTTTTATAAATATATTTTATTCAACAAACACGAAATAAAATCAACTATTAAAAATTAACCTTTATGATGCTTCAAAGGTAAGAAAAGTATCACTTTTCATTTTTCAACAGAATTTGTCATTTTCCACAAAGGAGAAAATCATAACATCAAAAACGAGTTCGACAGTGTTAATAACGTGTGTGTCCTCCCCTTGCATTTATCACTACTTGGCATCTACAACGCATGGAACCGATCAGGTTTCTTATGAATGCTTGTGATATGTTATTCCACTCCTGCATAAGGGCCCGTCGTAGCTCAGTCATCTAAGGTTTCCGGTGGAGTTAAGCCATTTCGAACACGTCGCCCAAGCTCGTCCCATAAATGTTCAATAGGGTTTAAATCCGGGGATAATGCAGGCCATGGAAGGGTGTGGATATGATTGTCATTCAGAAAGTCCATCGATACACGGGCTACATGACAGCGAGCATTATCCTGTTGAAAGACGTGACTAAAACTATGCCTACGTAGAAAAGGCAGTACAATAGGAGCAAGAATTTCATCTCTGTAACGTGCTGCGTTCAGATTACCGTCAATAACTTTTAAATCAGTTCGTTCTACATGGCTTATTCCACCCCATATCATGATGCTACCTCCAACAAAACGGTCTGTTTCCAGTACACAAGCGTCAGAGAAGCGTTCTCCGCGAGGACGGTAAACACGCGCCCGCCCATCCCTAAGCTTCAAACAAAATCTGGATTCATCTGAGAAGAGAATGTTTTGCCATGTATTGCGATTCCATCGGAGTCGAGTACGGCCCCATTGTAGTCGGACAGCTCTGTGACATTGTTTTAACGTTGGAACTTTCAAAGGACGATGTGCACGAAGGCCACACTGATGCAATCTATTCCGCACTTTCTGGCCAGAAATTCGGACATTGGGTCTACCAGGAGTTAGCCTAGCTGTGTGCACGGCTGTAGCGAAGCGATTGCATAGATGAATAAATCGGATGTGTCTGTCCTGACGTAAGGTCCTCACACGCGGTCTTCCACTACGTGGATGGTCTGACGTAGTGTCCGTATCCCTCAGTCGAATCATCAGTTGGTAAATTGTCATTCTTGACACATTGAAATGGTTTGCGATTTGGGTTTGAACCATTCCAGCCAGAAACATTCCAACAGCCTGTTCCCTTTCATTTTGACGTAGCCGGTTACGTTCACAGTATGAATTCCTTTGATGCGATTTTTGCTTACAATTAAGGATGACACATTTAATGACCTTCGTTTCGATTCGAACACACCGGTAAAGTCGTAAAATTTAACAAATGATGAAAATCGTTGAATTGGTTAATTGACGTAACGTCAAATCATAAAGTGCCCATTTTGCACATTTTAGAAAGATATTTCATTATTTTTCATAGCGTGAAAAGGAAACAAAATGAAAGAATCTGGATTTGGAACAAAATAAAAAAAATTATGGTGTAACGTTTCTTTTTTTGACTAGTATATATTCTATGGAGGAGGATTGGATGTTCTCAGGTACAGGAAATTTGCCAGCCAAGTTTTAACAAATAAAACATGTGTCCAATTACACACCGTATCCCAAACATCTGATGCTGCTACATTTCATAGTCAAGAACATAGTTACAAATGCAGTCCTGGATGAATAAGGAGAAATTAAATCCTTCTGAATGGGGATGGAAACTTCACAATGAAAGGCTTGTTCCAATCAAATGTAGTAAAGGTGCAGCTCCGTGAAAGCTGCTTAACGTTATTAGATGTAACTGTAAAACTAACTGTGACACGAGAAGGTGTACATGTAGAAAAAATGGACTAGAATGTTCGTCTGCATGTGGAGAACGTAAACGGAACAGTTGCTCGAATTCCAACATGGACATTGATGAATGAATCTTTTATCGTCTAGAATATTGTCGCATGAATTTGATATTCAGATCTTATTTTTTATGATATATCAAAATTATTATTTCATTTTTTATATAAAAAA
>MJUT01040392.1:283186-329576 GCA_002080005.1 Gigantidas platifrons | reverse complement strand
AAATAGACAATAATTTAAGTACACACGCATCCATTTATTCGTCGACTCGAACTCGGTACGGAATATATTAAGACCATTCCTTGCTTTGATAATTCAGTATTAATTATTATGTACCTAATTAAGTTCTAGATGTAAACTATTTATTTACTATTGTAGACACGTTATATAATTATGTTATTGTTAAAGTATCATTAGTGAATATGTATTTATTCCTTATTAATACAAGTTAATTTTCTACAAATGACTTGGTTGTAATGTACAAATCTATAAGAACGAGAGCAAAACACACATAAATTTAAGCGCTCTTACAGGCCAAAACCTAATACCCTTCCCCGTTATTACCCTATTGTAATTCTCCATATCAGACCAGAGATACCAAGAGAGCCAGATCCCAAAAACCAGGGACGTTAAACAAAAGAGAGAGAGACGTGGCTACCACGCTACCACGTTATAGACCCGTCTCCCTTTTTGCTTGCATACACTAGGCCCCAACCGCTCGGTTACGTTACACATGTGAGGCAGGAACTCCTAACCCTTCCAGAGCATCTGAAGTCACCCGGTTTTCACTGGGGTTTGTGTTGCTCGATCTTTAGTTTTCTGTATACAATTTGTAGATACCTGGTAGTTGTTTGTCCTTCTTCAATTAACGACTTCTGATTACCCTTTTGTTATCTTCAACCTTTCTTCCGTAGAGTTAAAATAATAAAATGGAAGGCAATCTCATCAATGAACAGCATACAGAATCTCTAGACCACTAATGTACATAATATAACTGAAATGAAGTCACAATGTAGAGTTATGTACTAGTGAAAGTGTTTAGCTAGTCATATTATACTACTTGATGTGGCCTTTTTTGACCTCATGAAACAATTATTACAAATACTGCTAAAACTGCTATGGTAGCCACCTCTATTAAGCAATAACTTGTATTATGTGACCTTAATTTCAATTTCCCTTCACATGATATGTCATATTAATTAAACTTGTAATTAGAGTCACCTGTCTTATGTGACCCTATTATTATTTTTCCTTGGAAGGTCACATAAAACAGGATTGACTGTATTTTCAAAGTATATTGCACTTATTTCAGTCGAGGATTGCGGCAACACCTTTATGCAGAATATAAACAAAGCGAAAACATACTCAGTTATATACTAGTAGATGTACCGTAGTAAGTCAGGTATGGTAGTTGGACTTACAACTACCTATGCAATCTGTGCTTATCACAACTAAAGTTGTGAGTTCGAATGCCGCTCATGATGAGGTGTACTCGATACAACATTATGTGATAAAGTTTGTCAGTGACTTGCGGCAGGTTTGTGGTTTCCTCCGGGTACTCTGATTTCCTCCACCAATAAAACTAACCACCACGATATAACTGAAATATTCTTCAAAGTGTCGTAAAACACCATAAACCAACCGTAATACGTCTGTGTCTTGACATTTTTAGCTATTACTTTCAGTTCTAAATATGCTTTTAATGAGACATTTCGTGGCTTGTTGATACCACTGTAACTCACGAAAACTGGTTATCAAAGAATATTTAAAAAAAAATCACATGATTGATTTTGTCAAATATTTCATCACCTGTGCAGATGTATTTAGAAGCGCAGATGATGTTCCAGCTGATACCGGATATGTGATTTCCGCTGCCAATTCAAAACCTACAGCAACATAACCATTCATAAAAAATCTGGAATAAAAAATAAATTGCTTATTATTTGCGACATTGCATAAATGTAAAGGAAATAGCCTAACATAGTTTGCGTATGTCTCCAGTTACCTAACGTATACGTAATGTCAATAGTAAATGTTCAATAAGGTTACGTAATACAAGATGTAAATATGTCTGGTGGATGCATACTGCAAATTCACAGCATCGCATTCTAGGTATGTCCCAACCTTGTATTGTTTTCTGTATTACTGTTTTGAAGTTATTCAGAAAACACATGGAAGGTCAAAATCTTTATCTTCTTCAAGAATACATGTTAATGAAACTTTTGTTGAAAATCCTAGGTATTTCTTTTTAACCTCTGGGTGTTGGTCATAGGAGGTTTCCCTCCTACGGAGTCATGGTATATTTTCAGTCAAAACATAGCAAGGTAGCTGGGTTTTTTGTTCACAAACATTTCAAAACCTTTGCATATTCTTCTGTATCTATTATCGTGTTGGCATTACAATGGATGTATATAACCAATGAAAGGTTAGAATAAAGGACATGGCCTTGGATTCGAACATGTGGCGCCGTTTGGTTCTACGTTAGCAAAAACGTATTGCATAAACGATACACAACAGTGTGTTATAAGACAAATGCTATGTTCTTTAACGCCATTTTCAACAATATTTCAGTCATATCGTGGCGGTCAGTTTTATTGGTGGAGGAAACTGTAGTACCAGTAGAAAACCGCAGACCTGTCGCAAGTCACTGACAAACTTTCTTACATAATGCTGTATCGAGTTGGTTATAAGTACTTAGACTTGTCCAGTCAAATGTATATATAAAGGTATATATTATTCAGCCAATGTTTGTCTACATTTTTATTATTAACACTGGGTCGGTACCTCTGCTGGTGAACTATTAGTCCCCGAGGGTATCATCCGCCCAGTAGTTAGTACGTCGACACTGACATGGTTTGTTAGATATTTTTTTACTGACATTTAAAGTTCCTAAATAAGGTATATATTATTAAAACTAAGGTTCTCCTCCTTTAGGTACAGGTGATCAAACTAAGGTTCTCCTCCTTTAGGCACAGGTGATCAAACTAAGGTTCTCCTCCCTCAGACATAGGTGATCAAACTAAGGTTCTCCTCCTTTAGGCACAGGTGATCAAACTAAGGTTCTCCTCCTTTAGGCACAGGTGATCAAACTAAGGTTCTCCTCCTTTAGGCACAGGTGATCAAACTAAGGTTCTCCTCCTTTAGGTACAGGTGATCAAACTAAGGTTCTCCTCCTTTAGGCATAGGTGATCAAACTAAGGTTCTCCTCCTTTAGACACAGGTGATCAAACTAAGGTTCTCCTCCTTTAGACAAAGGTGATCAAACTAAGGTTCTCCTCCCTCAGGCACAGGTGATCAAACTAAGGTTCTCCTCCTTTAGGCACAGGTGATCAAACTAAGGTTCTCCTCCTTTAGGCACAGGTGATCAAACTAAGGTTCTCCTCCTTTAGACACAGGTGATCAAACTAAGGTTCTCCTCCTTTAGGCACAGGTGATCAAACTAAGGTTCTCCTCCTTTAGGCACAGGTGATCAAACTAAGGTTCTCCTCCTTTAGGCACAGGTGATCAAACTAAGGTTCTCCTCCTTTAGGCACAGGTGATCAAACTAAGGTTCTCCTCCTTTAGACACAGGTAACCTTAGCTGCTTTTGGCTATTCTATTGGGGACCTTTGGTTTTATTGTTCACAAAGCATTAAATTATTTGGATTTCCAATCTTTCGATTTGAGCGTACCTGATGAAGGTCATTCTAGAAACGCGTCATGCGCACTATCTACGTTGTTATTGATATAGTGTTAATCCATAAAGAATGAAAACTAATGATTAAAAGCTTAGTTTCATTATCATTAACGAATGATCTTCTGTTTTTTAATTAATTCATCATTTTATGGACAGCAGGACGGTTGGCTTCTTTGTAGTACGTACCCTAATATTCCAGTACATAAAAATACAACCCAAAGTAAGCTTAGCTGTAACAAACTGGTAAATAGTGTCATGGCAGCCGCAGATAAAACGTAGATTCCTACTATGGCACACCTGTTATAAATAGAAACATGCGATTATTAATATTACAGCTACAGATAATGGTTGTGGTTTATTGTGTTTAACATCACTTTCAACAATATTATATCGTGGTGGTCAGTTTTATGGGTGGAGGAAACCGGAGTACCCGGAGAAAACCACCGCTCTGTCGCAAGTGACTGACAAACTTTATCACATAATATAGTATCGCCCGAGTGGGATTCGAACTCACAACGTTAGTGCATATGTAGTTGTAAATCCAACTACCATACGATCACGACCACGAGGCCCCCTACAGGTATCGGTACAAGGAAAGACACGTCAATACTGTCATATTACTATTTTGGGTTATTTTTGACTTTGAAATATAAAATTATACCATTGCGAAGTATATGATTGTAGTTCCAGTTTTATTTTTTGTTGAGACTTCCGGTTTTCCCAAAGACTGGTTGGCCCGGACTCGGTATAATATGTCCGAGTGGGGCGACACGTCTAGCACTATCAACATCCAACTAAGCATGTTTGTCTTAGTACAAATCGGACTTCATCATCATCCTATTGCAAAATAACTTGTTCTCGTCATGGTATAGCTGTAGTTGGCGTTATACATCACTAACTCACTCATTCAAACACAACCATCTATTAACACCTACTTAAACATTTTAGTTTTGTCCAGAAATATTCCTGACATTATAGCACCAAGACAACCAGCTGCAATGAAAGTTAGGCCTATCACACCAGCTTCCATTCGATGACCCTGTTTTAAAACAATACAAATGTTTTTAGCATATACAAAGAAATGGATGTATGTGAACATGATGGAATAGCCAGGTAAAAAATGAACTAAAGAACAGCACTGTTCATCATGTCATAGTTCATTTGTTTTAATTCTTGATGAAGATACACGCATCAGACATTTGTGCATGTAACTTACATGTGGAGCAGGAACAGACTACCCTTCCAGAGCACCCGGATTTTAGTGGGGTTCATGTTGCTCAATCTTTAGTATTCTGCTTATTGTTTTGCAGATAATTGTTTGTCCTTTATCATTCGGTCATTGCATCGTCTTTCCTTCTTCAATTTATGACTTATTATTACCGTCTGGTATAGATCTTCAAACTCTCTTCGCTAGCGGATCGTAACCCTTGGCTAGCGAAGATGGTGGGCAAAACTTGTATGATTACATCATGTCACAAAGAGGAGAAGTTTGGGCCCATAATACTAGCATATGTAAAGCCGCCATTTTGTTATTGAAGTGCATATACAAAAAGCAGGAAATTGAGCAGCCGTGCAAAGGCATGTTAGGGACATCTATTTCGCCCCTGTTTCTACGATGTTGTGATTCGATGGTTAAACTGCTCTGACTGTGTGGTATTAATCGGTGTTCATTTTTTTAGATAATCTTATTGAAGAAAAATTATTATCATTACCTAATACTTTTACCTAGAAACAGTTTTTTGTCTTAAATGACGCACATCACAATCAGATTACAATACTCTCTGTATTCTTACCGGAAAATAGTGTAATATCACAGGATTCAACAGTGTAGTGAAGGAGTAGTTTGCCGCTAAGTTAATACCTAAAACAGATAATGAAATTCATCCTCAATTCATTGTATATACATATTATTAAATATAAAATGTTAATTAGAATATATTAAATATTAGTCTGATTCACTTTAAAATGTCTGGTCTAAATATGCATTTTTCTCCGGGTAACAATTAACAATTAAATTGGTATATTTTTATTTCATTTCATATTATATTTCTATTTTTCTTCTTCAATATTTGATTCCAACAGTTATATTCTTGTGCCTGTCCCAAGCGAGGACCTGGATTTCCAACGTCTCTTAGTCTTTTTTTTTGTTTTCAGTGAGTTCAGTTTAGATGAGATGTGATTGTTAGTTTTGTTGATATTGATAGAATTGATGACAATCACTCTTTAAACTTTCTTTGTATAAATAACAAATAAAACATGAATATACTAACCATAGGTTAAAAGTAGCAGTGAAAATGCTGTATCTGTTAACAGCATTAATATGGATACTTTATAATGTGGATTTGTATCATTGTTTACTGCCAACCATTGGGCTTTACTTGGTGGATGTTGTGGTTCCTTTTCAAATGCTACATTATAATTCAAAAATATTATCAAAGTATAAATCGTACATGATATGGTATGATATGCTAGTGTAAGCATGATGTCATCACATGTGTCATTTACTAGCTATTGCAATAAAATATATAATTATAGCACACGTACAACCCCAAAAAAAAATACTCCATTGTCAGTATATGCAGTACTGCACTGCAAGCCTATGTAATAAACTGCTTGTACATGGGTACTTCAAGTATTTTGGAGCCCGGGTGGCTCAATGAGTTAGGATTACCTAATAACTCATACAATCCTATCACCAACACGGCGTGGGTTCGCACCCAGCTTTGTAATTACAAAAAAGGTGCACTCGACTCGTAGCCACAAGTGATGAAATTTACTAGGTTCTTGCCCATGGTCGGTGGTTCTCTCCGTGTACTCCGGCTTCTTCCACGACTAAAACTGGTCGCCATGATATAGCTGAAATATTGCTGAAAGTGGCGTTAAACACAATAAATCAAATCAATCAAATCAAGTATTTCACTGTTAGTGTTTGTACTTCATTGTGAAAACGTGAACTTCATTTCCGTTGTGGATACATGCATTTCATTACTTGCGTAAAATATTTTCACTGTTTTCGTTCGGGCGAGGTGTACTCGATACAACATTATGTGATAAATTTGGCAGTGACTTGATGCAAGTCAGTGGTTTTCCTCGGTTTCCTCCACCAATAAAAGGGACCGCCACGATATAACTGGAATATTGTTGAAAGTGGCACTAAACACTATAACCCTAACCAGAATCCCATTTCTCTGCTTGTACACGAACTTTGTTGCTTGTACATGCACTTCACTACTCGTACATGTACTGCACTGCTTATATGTGTACTTCACTACTAGTATACGTACTTCACTGCAATGCATATACATATACTACATTGTGTGTACATATACACTAAAATCACTGCTAGTATTATGAATGGAAGTTTTAAACAGTGATGGTCAACAATTAACATAATGTATGGTCCATTGTATGTGCATGGCTTTCACTGTGCGTATATATCTTGTTCGTACATATCTTGTTCGTATATATCTTGTTCGTACATATCTTGCTCGTATATATCTTGTTCGTATATATCTTGTTCGTACATATCTTGTTCGTATATATCTTGTTCGTACATATGTTGTTCGTGCATACCGGTATCTTGTTCGTACATATCCTGTTCGTATACAACTTGTTCCTACATATCTTGAACTGGTTTTAAATGTATTGCTATGGACTCTGCATCATTTACTCGATAAACATGACTCCATGCCACGTACTAGAGCAAACATTACACAGGATATAATAATAAACATATGTTCAGGAAACATGTTCTTTGTTTTTTGGTGGGCTTTATGTTGCTCAGCTTTTTAGCTTTCTTTGTTTTGTTTGTCTTTGCCCTGTGTCTTGTGTGCCGAATGTTACTAGTGGCTTTGGATTGTCCATTGCTGATTGCCCATTTGGTTTTCTCTAGCATTTATTTAGGAAGGACAAGTATATATGCCCACTGTCGTATAAGCTTGCATGACGTCAATTTATATTACAACTTTATATATATTAATACATGGGTTTCAATTTGATACGTACCAACAACAACAAAAATAAATAATAATGTGGTGGTAACAGCTCCCATATAAAACATAGTATTAAGATGACCTCCTATCGAATCCATATCATCACTTTGAGGTATCATCAAAGGAGGTAGTACACACCCTACAGCCAAACCAACCTAAAACAAGAGCAGGATTCGGATTCACAACTTTATTGGTGATAAGCATTGCTTGCACATGTAGTTGTAAATCCAACTACCATGCGATCACGACCACAACGGCTCCTATATATATATATATACAAATGTAGACAAATAGATATAGTTACACGTGATAAGAGGGAATACGACCATACTGCTGCGACTAACCTTCAACAGCTGATGAGTGAGTGAGTAATTGTTGCTTTACGCCAGATGAGCAATTTTACAGCTATATCATGGCGGTAACAAGTTACATTCGATGAAATGGTGATGATGTCCACTTTGTACTAGATCAACGCACTTGGATCGTTATAGTGCTGGATAGCTGAAACAACTGCCCGCCGGTAGCATCTCACATCACTCGAACACATTACATGTATATATATTCCGTGCTAACCAGTCCTTATTCCTACCCATTTATATTGCGTGATTAGCGGAGAAGCAGTAAATACTAATTTCATAGTGTTTCGTGTGACCCGACCGGGGGTCGAACCCACGAACTATCGCACTCAAGGCGTGAGCGCTAACCATTACATCATCGATACAGTTTGCAAGAGATGACAACATTAAAACACATATAAATAAGCACGTGAAAAGAGGGAGTGAAAACCTTACCACTGTATCAGTTAACTGCCAGTGGTAACCTTAGAACAAAGAAATAGGTGCGTTGGTAGAGGGAGTGAAAACCTTACCACTGTATCAGTTAACTGCCAGTGATAACCTTAGAACAAAGAAATAGGTGCGTTGGAAGAGGGAGTGCAAACCTTACCACTGTATCAGTTAACTGCCAGTGGTAACCATTGAACAAAGAAATAGGTGCGTTGGAAGAGGGAGTGCAAACAATTTAACCACTGTATCAGCTTACTACCAGTGGTATTCCTAAAACATATAGAAATGGGTACGTGGGAAGAGGGAGTGAAAACTTTACTACTGTATATACTAGAATATATAGAAATGGGTACTTTGGAAAGGGAAGTGTAAACCATACCACTATATCAGCTTGCTACCAGTGGTAACCATTGAGCATAAGGAAACGGTTACGTGGGAAGAGAGAGTACAATCCTTACCACTGTATTTGCTTTCTGTGAGTGGTTGCCATAGAGTATAAAGAAATGGGTACGTGGGAAGAGGGAGTGCAATCCTTACCATTGTATCAGCTTACTGCCAGTGGTAGCCACAGAGCATAAAGAAATAGGTATGTGGGAAGAGGGAGTGAAAACCGTATTACTGTATCAATCTAATTCAAAGATTAATGCAGATGTTCTTTTCATTTTAGTGGTCTTTGAAGATTACAACTACTGTCTAATATTAATTAGGGTCAACATCTGTTCACAATTTCATACTCAACTCAGTCATCTGTATTAACATGGGTATAGACCCGAGAGGCACTGCTGGCGTGAGATCGACGTTCTGGGTCAATATTTAAACTGTGCATACATATTTTGAAAACCTAAACAATAACTTTCATCTACATTTGTCTATATAAACGACCTCGATTTTAAACACTATATCACCAACCCTAATTATTGGGTCTGTGTCTTGATATTAAAGCATAAACAACACGCAAATGCAATAGAAAATAAGATGGACATTTTTTTCAATAACTTACGACGTAGGTCCAACGCAATCAACTTTTGCTATTTTTCTAATATTTAACAACTTTGGGTATACAGTCAAACCTGCCTTAAAGGACAACTATATACAACAAATCACTCTCTATAGAGGGTAGCATCATTTTTCCAGTTCATGAATGAAAAGAAGGGGTAATCAGAATTCGTTTATCGAAGTAGGACAGACAACACAATGGCCAAAAGAAAAAGTACAAAAGGACAAACAGCGATCTACATACACAGAAACCTAAAGATCGAATAACACGAACCCCACTAAAAACTGGGGCCGAACTCATGTGCTCCGGAAGGGAAGGCAGTTTCTGGTCCACTAATGGCACCCGTTGTGTTAATCTAGTTACAAACTCGGTGATAAGTCATGAATGAAGAAAGGACCAGGAAGTGTTTATGACAAGTGGAAGATACCCGTGTATAATAATTCTAACCTGTATATAAAAGTCAACTGTCCACAGAGGCCACATTTTCAGGTTCCACTGAGTGGTTTTTACTTACAGGCTTCACTGTATTTTAAAATTTTTCAATTTTAATTTTTTTTTTATTTTAAACATATTTTATTTGTCAATTAAATAGACAAAATGGATAAGACACAAGTTAAACAAACTTATGATGTCTTCACCAAATTACAATTTGTTACATTAAATAAGTACATAAAAGGCATGCAATTACTATACATGTATATAGCACTAACAACGAATCAATGATGAATATTCACGAACAGAAGGAAAAATAAAATCAAGATGGATTCATGATGTGCATGTTCACCCAATTCAATTCCAATTATACAATAAGGAATCTTTTTGAACATTTTATATAATCAAAAACGTATTCAAATATAATACAATTTTGTTCATAAGTAAAATTTACATTGCCACATATCAGAAATTTGATATCTAAAGTATAGCAGGTTGTAACCATGTTGATATTATCTATCAATTTAGTTCTGGCTTGTAAGTATATTGGACAATCCAAAAAGAAATGTTTTAAAATTTCAAAGGCACCTCCACATCGACAAGATGGGTCAGATACAATTCCTATTCGAAATAAATCATAATTTAAAAACGAAGCTGAACATCTTAGCAGGGTTAAAATAATATTCAATTTCCGAGGACCTAAAAATAATATTTAGGAACAGCATGATTTTCAGTTTCATCAATTTTCTTTAATTCTGATTTAAATTTTGATAAGGTATCAACGTTTTTATTGTGGAGGGGATACAAGAATCACTAGTCGAAGACAGTCTACAGAAAGGTAAAATAATATCATTCCAATATCTCAGCGGGTACACTTATGTACTTTGTATGGGGCAGGGGGGGGGGGAGGGGAATTCAATTTACAAAGATAATTAGGGTATTTTTTATTAACTATATTAAAAATGTTGATGCTTCCTTCTCTTCCGTTTCACAGATAGTAATTGTTTGATTAAGAAGGGTCTACCCGTTTGTTGTAATACAATTCGTGTTTTAATGGACTGTATAATAACTTTGTAGTTAAATTACCTGACTTCCAAACACACCTATAGATGTGGCTGTTGATACTTGATTCGGACCAAACCATACGGCAGCAAGCCTAGCAGGAATACCTAGTATAAATATCGGAGATAGAGCACAAATAGTTTGGGCAAAGATAAGCAAGGCAAACCTATCTTGACTGACACATGCTACTTTAATCCATGCACCAAGAGCGTTGAATAAACTTCCACAAATCATAGCAACACGAAGGCCTTTCTTATCTAGCAGCCATGTCACTGGTAAAATTAAAACTACATAAACTATCATGTGCAGCATACTTAGCCAATCTAAGGCGGTTTCCCTTTGAAATAAGCCTTCCGGCATGCTAACGTTGTAATATTTCAACACTACGTCACCTATGATGTTTAAATGCAACCATTGAAATCCATTGGTCAAAGAAATACAGGAAAGCAGAAATAGCATAAGCCAACGCCTTTTATAGACATGCGGTATTTTGGAATCAACCTCTTCTGTACTTTTTAATAATTCCTTTTGATGTTTGTCTGCTGTCTCCATTAGGACCTATTGACATAACAACCTATTATGCAATCTACAAAAAGAAATTGGGAACCAGGTGTATGATTTGGAGCATCATGCGTGCTATTTTCAAATTTGACGTAATAAACATTGCATGTTGCTTATTATTGGTCTATTTCTGTTTGAACAATGCTGTTTGATCCAGTTTTATCAACTTTGCATGTATAAAGACTATTCTGCGAATTTCCTCTTGGTTTTTAGTGGGGTTCGCGTTATTCGATTCTTGGTTTTTTTCTGTGTGGTATTTTGTCGACCATATTTTCTCCCTCTGTCTCTTTTATTTTTGTCATTGTATGGTCTATCGTTCTTCGATTTACGGCTTCTGATTACCCCTATTTCCGGATTTTGTTTAATGGTTCGTCGAAATGTACTCTTGTTTATATTGGAAGAAGAAACAACAAACACACATTAAATTACATGTACGTCAATAATACTGTCTGTGCAATCATTGTTTATCACCATAAAGTGGTGATTTTGAATCCCGCTGATAGCGAGGTGTACTCGATACAAAATTATATGGATTAGGGGTTAGAGTTATGGGGCTTTATGGCACTTTCATCCATATTTCAGTAATATCGTGGCGGTCAGTTTCATTGGTGGAGGAAACCGGAGGACCCGGAGTAAACTATCGACCTCTTGCAAGTCACTGACACATTTTATCACATGAATAATATATTTTGGGAGACGGATTTATATAAGGACATCTTGTTTCCGAATCCCAATATATGTACTAGTGTATGTTATTATTTATGCCTGTTTTCTTAATAAATATTGTTTAAACTAATAATATATAAGTAAAATAAATCACTAATCAATCATTTTTCTTATTTTGGCAACATTTCCATCATTCGAATGATTCATATAGCTTTTAGAAATAACTTAATTATGCACTGCAAAAAGCAATGGGTTAGGGTTATGGCAAAAAGCAATGATATTTGGACAAAAAATAATACAATACCAATTATAAAATCATCACAATTCAAAATATTATATATACAGTACATTCATTAAAACTTACTGTAATCGTCTGTGTCCTGTTTAAAAGTAGCGCTCTATAACATCCCGGATGTTGAAATATTTTCAACCGGATGTCTTTGACGACAGTGATTACTACGGAAGACATATCATTGCAAACAGATCATACATTTAACAGCTAATTACATATGTCACTCTGATCAAGCTTTATGACTCAAAAGACTAGAATAAAACAAACCATGCTGTTTATTCTTCGCCCATCCTATCAAAATTGGCCGCCATACTGCTACTACTACTATTTATATATTTACAGGCATAACATTCATAATGTGTTAAAAAAAATGTATAAGTATGTTACATTAATGAAATGTTCACTATTATCAAAGGAGATGGTAGATATTAATTAACAATTATCAGTTTGATAACACCAATAGATTAGCAAATAAAACTAGAGGCTCACTTGAGTCTCTATCGCCCACCTGATTATCATAACACAGTTTTTGTTCAATGGTCAATGGAATCTAGATTTGCAGAAACAATATGAAGGGTAAAGCATGACGCAGCATGATAAAATGGCAAACGATTAACACGAAAAATAAAAGAGAAAGAAAAAATGCATTGAAATTGGAAGAAAAAAGTATAAAAAAAAACAACTCAAATTTTGGAATTGGCATTTTGAATCCCTTTCAGTAGAGTTTATCTCGGAAATCACAAACCATAGCGTAGGCTGGAAATCCGTACCATATGCTACCAACAGCTCTCAACAAAATCAATTCAAGGAAAAAAATACATCAATATAAGATAAAAATTAATCTGCTTTTTTTTCTTGTAAAACAACTGTACTCGCCTGTGTCTATGATTACCATTGGAACACAAATCTGTGGATCTATATATATATATTATATTTCTGTCACATATTTACAATCTAATAAAAACTTAAATTGGTACAGGATCATATAATGAATATTCCAACCAAGTTTGGTTCCAATTGATCCAGTAGTTTCAGAGAGTAAAAAGTTTACAGTCGACGACAATGCGGAAGACCACGAGGACGACAACATGATAATGAGTTGAAGACAATTTCTAAGCATGAAACATTTACCTTCACTCCAATACTTTGCTAAATTGTATCCATATACATTACTTTTGTTCTCATCTTGATACTTACACCTATAGGTCAACCCCACTGTATTCAGTAATGACTATCAGGCGTGTAATACTAATTGTAACAGATTCTTCAGGATCATTGTAGTTTTAAATAATAAATATCAAGTATAATAATATATGAGAAAAAGATATAGATTCTCGTACACACAAGTTTGCGAAAGTTTCCATCAATAACCCAATAAAAAACCCCAGAAAATAGAAATAAGACCTAGTTTCTAGATAGTGAAGAGGGGTACAAACACTTCCCAGAATGAAACGGTCGTTAGTTGTGCGGAGTAATGAAAAATGTACATAACATTAGAACGGGAAATAATTGAGTGGAACTTTTTGTTTTTAGTGGTCGTTGGTGACCAGACGCTATCCAACATATCCCCATTTTCCTGTGCAAATCTAAGAGGTGTTTGAGGATTCCAAAGGTATAATCAAAAGGACACACATCACAATGGTCAAAAGAAAAAGGACAAAAGGACAAACAACGATCTACTAAGCTTTACACATAAACCTAAAGATCGGGTAACGCGGACCCCACTTAAAATCGGGGGCGAACTCAGGTGCTCCGGAAGAGTTGGCAGTTCCGTCCTACACCCCATCATCAATATACCAATATTTATGGATATTATCAAACCCCGAAATTAATAATTCAACAACGAATATTTGTAACCATATAGATGTATATATGTATTGACTATAGCAGGTAACTCACAAATTGACGTATCAACGAAAATATATTTTTGTTCTCAAACCAAGAAAATTGCTAGCCACAACAAAACAAACAGTCATCGTGTTAGAGGTATCGATTTTTCCTCTTTCTACAATTTTGACATTTGATATTAGAATTGTTTCGACAGTGTGGTATTTTGACATTTGATATTAGAATTGTTTCGACAGTGTGGTATTTTGACATTTGATATTAGAATTGTTTCGACAGTGTGGTATTTTGACATTTGATATTAGAATTGTTTCGACAGTGTGGTATTTTGACATTTGATATTAGAATTGTTCCGACAGTGTAGTATTTTGACATTTGATATTAGAATTGTTTCGACAGTGTGGTATTTTGACCTTTGATATTAGAATTGTTTCGACAGTGTGGTATTTTGACATTTGATATTAGAATTGTTCCGACAGTGTGGTATTTTGACATTTGCTATTAGAATTGTTTCGACAGTGTGGTATTTTGACATTTGATATTAGAACTGTTTCGACAGTGTGGTATTTTGATATTTGATATTAGAATTGTTCCGACAGTGTGGTATTTTGATATTTGATATTAGAATTGTTCCGACAGTGTGGTATTTTGACATTTGATATTAGAATTGTTCCGACAGTGTGGTATTTTCTGATTTTCGTTTTATTCATAAAGCAAATAAAAGAACTAACAAACAAACGAACTTACAAAAATCAGTAGATAAATGAAAATAACAAATAGTTGAATACAACTGAAGTACACATTTAGTTATAATCGAAACAGTTGCCATTAGTTACAAAAGAAATTAATAAAATTATCATAATGTGACAAGAAATTCTACATTATCTAACGTATCTTGAACAATGTGTATTTGATTATGAGTGGCCTCCCTTTATATAAGTAAGAATTGTCTCGCTTCGATTTAACGTCATATGATTTTCATCCCATTGGTTAATTAAGATAATGAATTTCGAATCTTGAATCTCGAATAAATCTTCTGGGCTTCTGTACATAACAGCTATAACGGTAATGATGTATGTGTCATTACAGTGTGTGATATTCTAGAGCTTGTTGTTACTTTCAGGATTTCCTTGATAGAGGATTGCTGCTAACAAGGCAACTACTGAAACAAGGGTTCCCCTTGGTTAAGTTGAAGTAATCACTTCGAAAGTTTTACAGTCGCCACCATGACTTGGTTGACCGCTATGGAATATCTGTGTCACAAATGACCACGGATATGTTCCACTTGTCGTAAGCACTTGTCCTTTCCTCATTCATGACATCATCGGATTGCAACTAGATTAACACGACGGGTGCCACTAGTGGAGTAGGAACTTTACCCTTCCGGAGCAGCACCTGAGTTCACTCCCGAATTATTGTGGGGTTCGTGTTACTCGATCTTTAGGTTGATGTGTATGTTTTGTAGATCGTTGTTTGTCCTTTTGTACTTTTTCTCTTGGTCATTGCCTTGTTTGTTGTTCTTAGATATACGGTTATGATTACTCCTTTGGTATCTTAGATATACGGTTATGATTACTCCTTTGGTATCTTAGATATACGGTTATGATTACTCCTTTGGTATCTTAGATATACGGTTATGATTACTCCTTTGGTATCTTCAAACCCTCCCTACAGACTTAACAGTTATAATGTGTACGTCAAATTCTCGCAAAGTGAAAATCATTAACCCCGCCGTGTGTAATATTTAAATATCAAGAACAACAGCTGCAAATATTGATTCAACACGTTAAAATGATGAATGTAAAACAATATCATAATGGTAATCTTTACTAACCATGTCATCATCAGCTTGTGTACGTCACCAACAGTAAAGCTATAATCATAGTGTTAATGGCCACGTGACCAACGCCGTAAATAAAATGAAGGCATGTTTCCAAAACCTGCAATAGGATACCATGATAGTCATACCGCGGTTTTCCGAGTTAAACGGTTGAACATTCGAACACGAAGCCGTGTGAGATTGTTTAACTGTTTAACTCGGAAAAGCGTTGTATCTAGGTCATTGATTACTGCACGACTCGACTCGCAGCCGCAAGTGATAAAAGTTTACCAGTTGCTTGCCCATGGTCGGTGGTTCTCTCCGGGTACTCCAGCTTCTTCCACCACTAAAACTGGTCGCCATGATATAGCTGAAATATTGCTGAAAGTGGGGTTAAACACAATAAATCAAATCAATAAATCAAATATTGCACGGCTCTCTGAGAGTAATAAAACTACAGCCAATATTTAAAGTGTGCATTATCTCGTATCTGCGTGTAGTATTTCATAATTCTTAGCTGTTGCTTACATTCTGGTATGTAAACCATAAAAAGATCAATGGAAAAGTTTGCATTCATGTTACAAATTTCATTACCCAATGATCATGTCATTTTTTTTGTTCATTTCATTTTCATTTTTCAAGTTCCTGTTTTTATGTCAATTTATTCCTGGTTGATGCTTTATGAGTGTAGCAAGTGGTCTATATATGGAGAATTATATCTACTACGAGTTTTCTATTATATTTTGGAACTGTGTTGTATTTTTTTGCTTGTTTTTCATTTCATTGCAAACCATTGTATTGTTCCGATTACGAAATAGTGAAGAAAAGAAGTGGAAATCATTTGAAAATAAGAAACTTTGTATGCTTTGTACACAGAATATTAAACAGAAGGATAAGCATTCCCCGTAGCTAAATGTATACTTTGCATGCTTTGTACACAGAATATTAAACAGGAGGATAAGCATTCCCCGTAGCTAAATGTATACCATTGCCTTAAGTTTGAAGATTGCTGAAGTCCCCAATAAACAAGTGAAATTTAATCCTCACAATAAATAGAGACCAGTATTATTTTCAGGACAAAATAAGTGTTTTTTGTTGTTATCACCTAAGGTTATGCAGGTCGTTGTCATTTTTTCCCCACTCTGGTCATGGTCAAAAATACAGAGGTCAATGTCGTGTAAATATGTCTTTGTAAATATTGACATCTGTGAGAAGGTTCAAACAAAATTTTATTAATGAAATTATAATGTAAATATTTACAATTAGACTATAGTGATTTCGTGAATATCAACAGTTGACATTAAATGCAACATCAATGACAAAAATATTATGCACGTTCGTAGGTTGAAGTCATCGCTACAAAAAAAAAACGTCGGTCGCCATCACGAACTGATTGATCGATGCGAGGGGTCCATTTCTAGGGTGACAATGGATCTTTTCCTTTTTGTGTGGATTAGTTCTTCTTTCCTCTATCACGAACAATACTTTTGAGGAACTTGACTGTATGATTAACGCTGATGTGGTGTAGGGACTGCGTACCCTTTCCCGGGGACCTGGGTTCACCCCCGGGTCAATGGCGAGGTCCGCGTTGTTCATCTTTATTGTTTTCTGTGTTGTGATCTGTTGCCCTGGGTTCACCCCCGGGTCAATGGCGAGGTCCGCGTTGTTCATCTTTATTGTTTTCTGTGTTGTGATCTGTTGCTTTGTGTCTTCGATCTGTGTATTGTGCCCAAATGTTGACTGGATTGTCTATTCTCGATTTCATCTTCAGCTTTATCTAATTCTTATATTTCATACAATTTCAATGGCAACGTTGCATGGTTTACTTTACTATGTCAGTTCCGCATTGTTGAAAAACAAACATTAGAAAAAGAAAAATAAATCTTTGACAGTGATACTCCTGAATCAATTTTCAATTCTACTCGGATTTCGTTATATTACATTGTATACCTGTTCTGTACTAGTTTTCTATATTCTATATTGTTTGCTTTGTATTAATGTTCTGTTCCTCATAGACCGATTATATTAGTAGGCGCTAAACACCAACCAATCAATCAATCTATTGTTTCTCTATCTTTTGTATTATAATTTGGTGTCACGTACAATATACGACATAACTCATTAATGCTAAAAAATATTTTATTTTTAAATTCAATCAATACAAACAGAGTTCTAAATGCTATGTGATCTATTGACGCAATATCGTTGCGATAATCGATAATCGCACTAATAAAGACATCGACTGTTATATCGATTGAACAGCTGTTCATTTATATGAAACCATTATTTGTCTGATCTTTAACCAAATGTCTAATGCTATTTACAATTATCATACCTGAAGAAATAAAAAGAAATCACAAATTCGCCTCACCATCCCGTTTAATTGAGGTATACAAGAACCCCTACTGTCATGATCAGTCTATAACATTATACTTGTCACCTTTAAATACATGTAAACAATAGTAGACATTGCTAAAATATAACACAATGGCTAGAACTACGATATAAAAAGTGCTAGTGTGATGAAATTCGTACATATTTGCTTTTATTACAATTGGAAACTTTGATTCTAATATACATGAAAAAAAGTGTAATAATAAGTTAAAAAACGGACAAACAAACAGAAAAGCAACCAAATTAACAAACAAACATTTTGTATCAATTTTGTTAAATGTAAAACTATATGACTAAACATGGCGACCTACTAGTTAAAAAAATAATTCTTAATGATATTATAGGTACTGTTTATAACAACATTAAATACGTGACATTCTACGGTTTCTATGGAAATAATCACACCTCATCATATACCTTAAGGAAAAATAACATTCAAGCGTTTTTATGATACGTTTTGTAACTGATCAGCTGGGATTTCTTGAACTTTAATAAGTAGTTCACTATAATGCTAAAACATTCATTATCAAACTCATGTCGACAGGGGAAACTATGATATTCTGACAAACTAGTGGAATAAAATGACTAAACCCAATGAATAAATCGACATTATTTGTAGTATATGTTATTACATTTTAATTGCAAACCGTTAAAACAACACACACACAAAAACACAAAATAAACTGAAATTATATAAAAAAGTAATTTTACATAATATTATTATAAAACATTTCCTGCACAGTAATGTGGATTGGATACGACTTTATCCTTCAACTAGAGTCTTTACTGAAAACAATAAATGCTTTTTTTCTTATACAACCACCGAATCTATGTAGCACTCAATATAAAAATGGCGAAATGTCTTGGTGATGTATTCAATGCTTAATAGATTATGTGTTCATTTCATTTAGAAATCCCCATGTAATTGGTAAAAAAATAACATGTGACTTCGGAATTGAGTCAATGAAGCGCACCCCAATTCAACACCGCCCACTACCGGGAACTATTTTCGAATGTCATGAAAACTAATAACTACACAAAACAACAACAGTTAATGTGGCATAATAAAACAGATAACAATGATTTAATGTTATAAAAATGTAATTAACATATTGAATGCAATTTTTGCTGCTTTAAGGTGTTGTGAAAATGTTGACTGAAGTACATTTTTCATATGAGGTGCGGAAACCCAAAGGTCCTAAACCTGATAACCAAAATCGTCTAAGGTCACATATGCCACCTTTGTTTAAATAATAATTACCCGATATAGAAACTGGAAATTTAGTTTGCATAATCTGTAAGATTTCATTGCTTGATCATCAAAAGAAAAATGCAAAAATACATATATGCTAAACAACAGAAGTATTTTGAGAAATGATGTACAGAAATAATATCATCCATATTTCTGTCAAACCTATCAATACAAAACAAAACAATACATAATAAACAGAAACGTCAAAAACAAAATATTTTCTAAATTGTTTGATCAGCCATCTTGGATTTTTCAGTATCTTGAACATTATACTCCAAACGGTCTACTGTGGACAGCATCTACCAAATAAAGATTATTGAGAGATATATATAGCCAACAAATATGGTGGATTAAGTTTACAAATAGAAACATTAATATAATTCAAGTGCTTACTAATTAATTTATCTTATGTTAATTATCAACTAAACTTTCAATATTGACCAATACACTATGTTATACACTGTCTCCCGTTTTACAACCTGTACATAACCTAAAGCATAAAAATGAATATGATTTAACACGCCACGTGGACATCAGATCATATTTACACTCATGTTCGCGGATATTCCTTCATGTTCCTAACAGCCTTTTGGTACAGTTCAAAGTCATTCGTTAAAGTCAGCATATAAGCCTTGGAAACAATCATTTACACACAGCGTAGACATCTTTAATTATTTATAGGAAACACTAAACAGCTGCACATTCCCTTATATTTCAAGGTATCATTTCCATTCAAATGACTGTTAGTGGTCTAATGATTTCTGTAGAGACAATATAGCTGAAATATTGTTGAAAATGGCATCAAACACACAGGCGCTCGTGGCACGGACTTACCCCCCTTTTTTTTCTAACTTTCTGTTTACAAATTTATTTTCAATAATATTTCTTTATTTCTTTATTATTTCATCTCTTTTTCCTTATTTAAACTTGTTCGTGTCAATATTCATATAATCTTATGTTAATATCAAATTGCATGTGTCGACCCTATATAGATACTAATAATCCACAAGGCAAGCAACTCCGCTGGTTTAAAAATCGTACCCGTGTTCGCTTCGATTACATTTATTGCACCTTATTTCCATTATGTCATTAAAACTAGGACATGTAACCATTCCTAAAAGACCCGTCTTTCCGCTCCTGTTTTAGTTTTGTGCATACGATAGCTCAGTTCTCCAGAATTGTAAGATTTTCACACATTTATTGCCAAATTTTTCGTATAAAGACCCACTTTAGACGGAAGTGACGTACCACTGCATTAACTTCAACGATAGGGTCAACAAATATTGCGCCAAAATAATAAATTTTTGGAACTTTTCTGACCCTATCGTTGAAGTTAACGTCACTTCCGTCTAAGGTGGGTCTTTATACCAAATATTTGGCAATAAATGTGTGAAAATCTTACAATTCTGGAGAACTGAGCTATCGTATGCACAAAACTAAAACAGGAGCGGAAAGACGGGTCTTTTAGGAATGGTTACATGTCCTAGTTTTAATGACATAATGGAAATAAGGTGCAATAAATGTAATCGAAGCGAGCAGGGGTACGATTTTTAAACCAGCGGAGTTGCTTGCTTTGTGGATTATTAGTATCTATATAGGGTCGACACATGCAATTTGATATTAACATAAGATTATATGAATATTGACACGAACAAGTTAAAATAAGGAAAAAGAGATGAAATAATAAAGAAATAAAGAAATATTATTGAAAATAAATTTGTAAACAGAAAGTTAGAAAAAAAGGGGGAGGGGATAAGTCAGTGCCACGAGCGCCTGTGATCAAACACAATAACTCTACCCCTTCTATATAGACGTCTGGTGGTCTCCTGGATGATTCACATTTTTTAATTCATGTTTTAGTTCTCATATTTGAAAAGAAAGAGGTGTCGTCGTGGTCGTGATCGCATGATACAAAAAATGTAGTTTGTTTAACAATTACCAATGCACTCATTGCATATCACCACTGAAACTGTGAGTTCGAATCCTGCTCATTATGAGGTGTACTCGATAAACTTTATGTGATAACTTATGTCAGTGACTTGTGATAGATCGATGGTTTACTCCAGGCACTCCGGTTTCCTCCACCAATAAAACTGGCCAGCCACGATATAACTGAAATATTGTTGCAAGCTAAATCACTAGTAAAATATTGAAGTAAACAGTACCAATTAGATATATTAATTTAAATAAGTTCACTTCTATATTGACGGTGTTCCTAGATACTAGTAGTGGTTGCAAAGATACGCATAAAGCAGATAATGCTGGTAAACAATCGTCTGCCAAAAAGGTGGTTTATTATTATTTATAAAACAAAAAAAGAAAAAAAGAAAGAAACCGCTATAAAATTACAAATGGGGCGGAGTTGATGGGGTCGTTCAGTTGATTTTAGTGTAAAACATTGATCAATGCCATTAGGCAATATGGCGGAGCATCTACTTCGATTTGTTATCACCACATGTTGTTTATTAATTTACTAATCAATGAACTGGGCGTTGTACACAATGTTCAAGAATTAAGGAAATATATATAATAACCTACAGTCAAACGTGTTTGAAAGGGAGCACATCTATATAGCTAATCACTGTCAATAAAAGGCAGTCTAATTTTTTCCATTAATGAATAGTGTATATAATATTAATCTGTATATAAAGTACAACTGCTCATAAAGGCCACATTGTCAGGTTCCATTGAATGGTCTTTTTTATATACATGTTTGACTGTATATCTCTAATTATAATATTCCATTAAAAATAATGCTGTTATTTACATGTACACCAATATATCCTTTTTCTTTAAATCTATTTTTTCATTTGATTTTATGTTTTACGAGCATTGTTTTGTCTATCCATGGTGCGATTTGTGTCCGCATTTCCTTTTTATTTGTATCTTATCAGTCTCTATATATATAGATAACAGCCATTTCTAGCAATTATTCTAGAGACAATTGTCATTTACAAAGACATGCGGCTGACAAGATGTAATTGTGTAAATCCTGTAATTTTGTGACCTGCGTGTTAATTTTCTTTGTGGTTTACACATATTTACCAGTTAATCGGTTTTTTTTTTATTCCATAAAGCATAATTTCATGCTAAATTGTTTGTACCATAGAACATATATTTTCATGCACAACATGTAAGTACACCATATTTAAACGCATATAAAGTAAACTGACATTACCTCCTTTCCTGCTTCTTGTCTTTTGTATTTGCGACCAATAAATCCTACAAATATATGTTATAGATTGTAAATACATGCAGTAAACCGGTCTTGAAATCCTCATTAATAATTTAAAAAACCAGTATATATCAAAATGAATGTCTCGTTTCTGGAATAACCTTCATCAAGTACGCTCAACATACGACAGATTAGACAGACAAATATTCTAATAGTGTTTGAGAGCAATAAACCTAAAGGGCTTAAACAGTGTAACATACTCAGTGTATAATACAAATTGTGTCAAACACACAGTGTTCTAATATGTCTGATACCAAACCCTTCTTTAATTATTGTTCAACTCATGATCACAACCAGAACCGCGAATGTGGTAATGAATAGCATTCGTAGACCCAATATGCGTGGCACACCAGATAACCAAGATCAATCGCTTGCGAGTTTTCCATTGTTGAACTGCGAAATTACCAACAGTAAAATCAGAAAGACAAAGTTAGCGTCATTCTATTACAACAAGGTTTGACTGTTGACAGTTCGGAAGTTCTCCTAAATAATCGTCAAAAAACTTCAAATGGGGAAACTATCAACCAAAAAGGAGGACGGATCCTATCATTGAGTATCTGTAATAGAACTAATCACAGGTTGGCAAGGATCTAGATGCAAGCTACCAGATGCATCATTATAACACAGTTTATTAGTTGAACGTTTTCCCATAAAGGTTTGTTACTTCACCGCCAAGATTAAGATCCCCGATGGTCGATTGTAGTCTTTATAGTCAGAGACCATTGTAGTTTCAATCAATGATATATTAATAAATCTAATCCACTCAGGAAGGGTATAATATGCGATAGATCAGTAGTTTAGTAACCACTAACTGCATGTTCGCAGGTGGAGGCTTCAAATCGATTAGCAATCAATACGATCCTACTATTAATAACATATGATAACAGGCAGCAAATAGATGAATATTAAGTGACAAAATCATTGCTTGACGTCAGATTTAGGTGATACAGTGGCCACTTATCAATCTATTGAATCAACACATGCCATTTTATTTGACAAGTACTGTGTCAGTGTCCTTGATATAAACACTTCACATTTTATAGAGTATTGGTATCTTAAAGGGTAATAATACAGAATGACGTCCATGTAAATTCCACGGTACATTATATCGACCAATACATTTATTTATAGGAACGAGACATCAGAGTGGTCCGTTGTTGAACTTGTGATTAAGCTAATCATATGATTAGCCATGATTACATGATTCATTCCTAATCACAGAATTAGTTAATTCAATGATTAAATAAGATTAATTAATGCATTGATTAAATTTCAGTTCATCAACAACATTTAATCATTGGGTAAGCCAAGTATGGGATTATGAATTATTTATGTAATTTTGGCTAATCATCTGGTTAGTTTAATCACAAGTTCAACAACGGACAATTGTAGGATTTTGTTTTTGGTTTGGATAGGTTTGGTTTATGATGTTTAACGCCACTTTCAGCAATATTTCAGTTATGTCGTGGACATTATATCAACCTCAAATAACACAACATATATTATTCAATATATCCAACAACACTCCCGCCCATGTCGAGGTGTACTTGATACAGCTGTATGTGACAAAGTTTATTAGTGAGTTGCGGCAGGTCGTTGGTTTTCTAAAGGTATCCTAGTTTCATCCATCAATAAAACTGACCACCCCGATCGAACTGAAATATTGTTGAAGGTGGCAATAAACACAGTAACCTTTACCCTACAATACCAATAATGTTTCACTCCATGATCTATGATACACAGATAGTCTTACTTTTGGGGGGAAACGGTATCAGGTCATGGAATGACATTATAATAAACATACCATATCTTGATTCATGTACGATAAGGAAATAAATATGCTTCAGTTTTACGTTCAAAGGCACATCTTGATTGAGGCACGATTGAAAATCATTGCGCTGGACTTTGACTCATGTGCGATAAGGAAATGAATATGCTTCAGTTTTACGTCAGGGCCATACTTTGATTGAGCCACGATTGAAAACATGTCCCTGGACTTTGACTTTTATATTATCAAAGCTCCAGATGTGTTTCTTCCCATATACTAGTATCATTTCTTATTAAATATAGAATTATATATTTATTTCGTTTTTGGTTGTGTGTGTATTAATAGTAAATTTTATATCCATTCAAATGTAGATGGTTTGTCCATTTGAAAAATTCTAGCTTTAGAAACGGAAGATATCATGGATGACGGACGGATCGTTATCAAGAAAAGGCATACATCCATGTTTGATATAATTTCACAGATGATTTACGTTATAATTAGTACCACAAGAAACGTAGCTATGTCTAATCTAATGTACACGACGCGGTTCAGTAATAACCTTCACTTGATACGCTCATAGCCAAAATATTTGAAAGCCAAATAATCTAAAAGATTTTGGTAGCAAGTATACCAATGGGCTTAAACAGGATAGTCATAATCTGATAAGGGGGATTGACCTTAGGCTTAATAGACATAATTTACATAATTGCGCATAACAAATCCCTTACAATGTGCTTCTTACAAATAATTATATTCACAGAGCAATATTATGGCCATTGAAGTATTTTTAGCATCAATATGTATTTAGTTTTGGACTAACGTATATAATTCAGAAAGAGTACGAATTAAGATGGCACGAGTTATAGTCAAAAAACAAATATTTGCACATAAATGAAATAAAAAACAAAAATATCAACTATCAATAGCAAAATGAAATACAAAAAACATCACACTGCCCGAACACTTCCAAATCTAATAGAAAAATCGTATTTTTAGACAAACTCCTAATATCCACGGTCACCCAGGGTTCAAACCCCATACAATATATATACGGCAAAATATCGGTTTTCACACAATGTCTTGTAGATTTTTTGTACCCTTTGGTTTTCTCGCTCTTGAAGACTTATTTTCTCTGCTTTCCAATATTTTGAGTTTGAGCACACATGATGAAGATTGTTCTATAAGCACATCTAAACAAAAACATTATTTCTAAGATAGGCACAATCATGTACGAACGCCTATGAAAATGCCGAAATGTATGTTACAAAATTTCATTACGATAGGAGATATCTTTTGGCCATTGTGTTGTCTGTTCTTCTTCGCTATACGGATTCTGATTGCCCCTTTGGTATCTTCAAACTCTTCTTGTCCATGAAATTAGTCTTATCTTAATGTGTGAACAGTCAGGAAAGTGAGAGGTGATGTATATATGTGTTGTGGGTATCGATTTTACCTAGCGTTTTACGATTTGCCGATTGGACTTTGGAGCTGTTCAGACAGCGTGGTACTTTTTGTTGTTCATTTTATTGGTACATATTATACAAACAATATATCCAGGGATTATTATTACATTGTGTGGTTTACTTTTATCCTTAAATAATGTTATTTGTCAGTTTTAACCTTGACAATCCTATCCTTGACATTCCCCAATTCTAAAAAGTATTTTCCTTTCCATGCCAAAAATAATTGTGTTATTCAAACCGATACTGTAGTAGTTTTTTAACCAGAGGGCATTGAACGAACATAATACAAAAAATGATTTTCATGCCATTCAAAATGGCCAACAAACGACAATAAAATTAAACATATGTATATATATATAATTTCAAAATAAACTGTGCGATTTCTAAACGATATTTTTATTATGGAAGTTAGATTATCAAAATTCTTATTCATTTTGAAATGTGTGTGGTTCTATCGCGGAGGGTGGATTCTTTTTCAACACTGAATACATTACGTGTATGACAAAATTGAATTTGAAGAGATCCAGTGTGGTTGGTTAAATCGTTGTTTATAGAATATAGTATTACAGGAAAATTATAAGAAGACTCGTTATTTCTCGTTGGTTAAAAAAGATAAAAAGGTGCAAAATGTTGATTAGACCTTCGGCACATTCTCGATTATCAACATATACGCTTTCACATGAGTCATTTCTTTTATGACAGGGAAAATGGTGCCGTTCTAGAAAGAGCAAGGGAAAGGATAAGGAGTAAGGGTAATAACAAAATTTCCAAACTCCGAACAATCTTCCAAAAAGGAAAGTCAAAACTCATAAGTATATAAACAGACAAAGTCAGTCAAGAACCGGAAAACTGGGAAAACCGTAATGATCCTGACTTGGTACAGGCATTTCTTAAGAAATGGTGGGTTGAATCAGATTTTACGGCGCCAAACCTCCCGCTTTCATTACGGTTCAAAGTTTCCTGCTGGCACTATAACAATATTTATAAAAATACTGGAACAAAATAGGTAAAATAGTAGTGAACGCAGTACTAAATTTGAGCACACATAGGAATACACTAGTTGTTACAACATTGACATCTTGTACATTTCATGGGTAACTATATGCTATTTTCATTCAACCTGGCATGAAATGGGACCCTTTTACCAACAATAAAGGGAAAATATATAATTTTAGAATTAAGACGGAAATGTGAAAATGGTATATATTTACTAAGCCAGTCGGATGTATTTTTCAAATTGGAAATATAACATGTTAATCCTTTGGTATCTTCAAACTCTTCATTTTATATCGATTTATGCGATCATTAAGAGAATTACCTGTTATTATGGTTCCAAGCAGAAGTACTACGCATATAGTAATGTTGGCCCCTAACGTACTAACATTGTTCATCATAGCACGCATACCAATGGTCAAAATAATTCCAAAAGTCTGAAACATATCAGTTAAAGATTGACCTTATGTAAGATATAATTTCACGATGTTGCAATTGTAGTAAAGACATGAAGCAAAAAAAAGAACATTATAATGTACATTACAAGAAATAGAAACCAATGATATCAGAATACATTGTAGAATAAAATGAATGTGTCTTATCTACGAAAATGTGTAGTCATGTATTTTAGATTGGAACAAATAATATACTGCTATATTCTAGATATTAAATTTCTTACATGTGGCAATGTCAATTTAACTTATGAACAAACTGTATTATATTTAAATATGAACCACGACTCTTGGGTAGTCTGTATATCCTGATATTGCCCTCCATATCAGTAACTATTATATAAATAAAGTAATTGCATGCCTTTTATGTACTTCTTTAATGTAACATATTGTAATATGGAGAAGACTTAATAAGTTTGTTCAACTTGTGTCTAATCCATTTTGTCTATTTACTTGGCAAATAAAATATATTTAAGCTAAAAACAAATAATGAATGCACTGTGAAATTATAATTAATCGAGGGGTTCTAATTTTCGTAGATTTCGTGGTCCACTTAAACCACGAAAAATAAAAATCCAACGAAATACAATTTTCCCATTAATTGTTGCCTGTAGTGTTTGAAACTGCAAATTCAACAACCTGGATCAATGCAATTTGTTGAAACCATGAAAATTGGTGCCAATGAAGAAAAGTACTTTCACAGTATTTCATTTCAGAAAAAAAGCTGGTAAGCATATAACAAAAAGCTGGTAAGCATATAACAAAAAGCTGGTAAGAATATAACAAAAAGCTGGTAAGCATATAACAAAAAGCTGGTAAGCATATAACAAAAAGTTGGTAAGCATATAACAAAAAGCTGGTAAGCATATAACAAAAAGCTGGTAAGCATATAACAAAACGCTGGTAAGCATATAACAAAAAGCTGGTAAGCATATAACAAAAAGCTGGTAAGCATATGACAAAAAGCTGGTAAGCATATAACAAAAAGCTGGTAAGCATATAACAAAAAGCTGGTAAGCATATAACAAAAAGCTGGTAAGTATATAACAAAAAGCTGGTAAGCATATAACAAAAAGCTGGTAAGCATATAACAAAAAGCTGGTAAGCATATAACAAAAAGTTGGCCTAAAGATCAACCTAAAAAACATGTGTTAACATAATCTCTTAATTTGTTCTTCCTAATCTTTTAAGCCATATCCGTCTAAAACTAGATGTGTAAAATTTTACCTAAATACCTGAATTAAAACAATTTGTCCTTCCTAACATTTTAAGCCATATCCTTCTAAAACTAAATGTGTAAAATATTACTTAAATACCTGAATTAAAACAAATGTTGTTTTCTTATCAAAAATTAGATTTGACTGCCATCCAAGAAAAAAAATGTATATCTGCTAACAACCCCACAAATAAGAATTTGTAAAAATTTAAATGGTGTGTACCCACCATACATATATGTAACGTACCTGTGCGGATGCATTGAGAAGTCCTGATGATGTTCCTTCAGATTCAGGATATGTTATTTCTGCAGCAAATTCAAAGCCAACTGGTAAATATCCAGTCATAAAAAATCTGAAATTGTTTTAATAGATCATTCATGAGGGTTTACTTTCTTTTGTCAAATACGATTTTTAGAAGAAAAACAAAAGTTATCTTTAAATAATAGTACAATTTTAAAGAATTTGCCATAGAAGAACATCACGTACAACTAATCGTTGATAGTGACATTAAACACCATGACCTATCCTCTCCCCAAAAACCCATACAACTAGGTGGTTGTGGTAATAACAACAGCAAATTGTTTTATTGAAGCCAGAATTCAATCATTTTTTCACAAATACTAAATAATCAGATGCAATAAAAAATCACCTGTAGTAAAACATGGAAATATATTGTAAATAACCAGCATCATGGCAGAATAAGAATTTTGCTAGGTAGACAATATTTGATTCAAATGCAATTACTGCCACATAATAAAGAGCATGTCAGTATATTTTCTCTTTTGATCTTTTTAATTCTTTTTTATGTTCAGTCAAACCTACATAAAAGGCCACCTGTATATAGCAAATCCTCGTCTTTAAGGTGAGCTTCATTGTCTCCATTAATTTTAAATGCAAATAATTTAAATACTATATAAAAGGCAACTGCTCATAAACGGTGCATGTTCAGCTTCCCTTCAGTGTCCTTTGTTAAACAAAACTGTATATAAAAAGCAACTTGCCATATCCCTGCCTAAAAATGGCACTTTCTTGTTTTCCACTAGTAAATAATGCATAGAATTTAAGCTGTATATAAAGAACAACTTCCCATAAACGGCCAATTGTCAGGTTCCTTTCAGTGTGCTTAATATATAGGTTTGACTGTATAGTTGTGACTTTTTGACACAGTTTTCTTAGGGGTCACACTCATACATACCCTAGAGCTCCTGCACATATATAGACGATCCATAATATGTCAGCTTTTAACGTGAATGTAAAAGCGATCATACCAACCAATGACAAAAAATATATTCCGACAGTAGTACCCCTATAAATAGATATACAAAATAAATTAAAATTTGAAGTGTCGATGTTACTGTTATAATGTTTGTACGGACACAAAATGTTTGTTCTTGTAATTCTTTTAAATTAATTTTTTTTTGTTACTGTAAAATTATAATTTAGCAATAAAATGAAACGAATTCTAAATTTTATTTGAATAATTAGCTCTTTCAAGACACTACTATAAAATTACTATTGTGATATATAACAAGTAAAATATTTCACATTAAACATTTATCTCAAATATTCAAATAATACATGTTTGTGTCCATGAGTATATTTTGTATCAATATTATGAAAGAGTACGTAACTATTGATAAAAGAAATCAATGAATATTCATTTAGAACACTGGAACACACACACAAATGCGTATGATACATTGTACTGCATTTTAATTTAGGATTTTTAATGTAGCAATTATATCTGGGATGTTCTTTAGTTCAAGAATCACGTGGTACCCATTATATCTGGGATGTTCTTTAGTTCAAGAATCACGTGGTACCCATTATATCTGGGATGATCTTTAGTTCAAGAATCACGTGGTACCCATTACGAAACAGTAGATATCTAACTTAGTATGCACGACGAGTTTCAAAATATTTCTAATAAACCATGGCAATGCAAAAGCACTGACTACTGGGCAGCTGATACCCTCGAAGAGTAATAGTCCAACACCAGAGGTGTCGATCTAGGGATATGAATAAAAAGGGAGATAACAAATTTAGTGTACACGACGCGTTCCTGGAATCATGAATGCTTATAGTCAAGATATAGGAAGGCCAAATACTTTAAAAGTCTTTGTGAGCAAGTAAGCCAAAGTGTTTAAAGAGGATTGCTAATACATGTTTATGAATAATTAGCTATGTCTTATGGAGACTGATCTTTGTTTTAATAAATTGCATTATCGATGATCTTTACACACGATAATATTGACGTCTCTGACATCACTTTGGCAAATCCTCGATAAACATATTATTATTGATATGTTTGGCTAGAAATGGACTTATCATCGCATTTCACATCTCGGGCTTTACATTCAATGCGATATTACTCTAAGAAATCAATTCTCGCAAAGCAAAAACGATAGTATAAATCTACATTTTTTGTATATATATTTAGGAATGTTAAATTTCAAATATTTAAGGAATATTTGAAATTGTTGAACAGGTTATACGATATAACCTGGTTTGGGTCAGTTTACGCTTAATAAACCGCGAAGCGGTTTATGAAAAGTGTAAATTAACCCAAACCAGGTTTTGCAAATATAACCTGTTCAACAATTTCAAATATTCCTTATAATTTAATTTTTACAACAAAATTTACTGATTGCTCGATTTTAATTACGAGTATTTCGTGTGACTATTTGAATTTATCGTTGGCGGATGAACACGTTGGTGACGTCACAATACCAACCCAGGTTATCGAGAATAGCCAACAATTTCGCAGGGGGGATTAGCCAGTCAGGTTGCAGTATTCAAATCAAATTAAATTATAAACATATATACTAAACCAAAGTAGATATCTACTACTATATCTATGATATATGGGTACGAAACAGCTGTGATCCTTAGATATATGGGTACGAAACAGCTGTGATCCTTAGATATATGGGTACGAAACAGCTGTGATCCTTACAAGATATAACGTGTTTGCATATATTTCATCAAATAAATACAGATAAGGTAACACAATATAAAATGCATATGACCTAATACACAATGGCTGAAATGAAATACATAAATAATGATTACATCTAATGAACGAGTCTCTCAAATGATTGCTTGATAGATTGGTTTTTAACGACAACTTTAGCAGTCTCTCAAAAAGTGGTTTGTTAATGCAAATAATAAAAATAGAAGTATGTTGTGAAGAACAGTTTAATTGTAAATAGTTATTTTCATAAGGGGTCATTGTGATAACGCTGTGGTATAGAATGAAGACATATCATATCCAGGTTCAGTGTACGATTCACCACTGGTTGTGTATATTGTAAATCCGTATCCAGTGAACGTCTTATATTAGAAGTATGTCACGAACAGTACCCTAGCAATCAGTCTTAACAAGCATCATGTCACTATTATCAGACAAAATGGTATTACCATACAGTATACCCTCCGTTTATTTGTTTCAGTCAACACTTTCGTTTATATGTACAACTCAGAACACATACTCATACCTAGATTCTAGTATTTGCTCAGATAGTGTTCACTTGACTCCTAATGTTACTTAATCCATACAGGATGGACAAAGGATCTACAATCTCCTCATCTTTTTTTGTCAAAAATTGTCACAAAAGATCAATTTTGTTTCGTCTCGTAAAATTATTTTTATCAGGATTTGTTGAAGTAAAAATCATATAGAGACATAAAATCCTAGTGCCCAACACCACTAAAATTTGAACTGGGCTTCTGAATTTTTTCAGATATTAGACCGGCTGGTTGCTTAATTGTCATTGGGAATTAGATAAAGGTCAGTTGTTCACGTGTGAATGCTGCATACTTCACACCTGTCGTGGGAAAAAATACTTAAAAGGTTTAATTTTTCACTAATGAATGATATTTATCTATTTTGACATTTATTTTTCACCTGTGAACGCTGTATGTCTATCTATCTGACATTAAGTCGTACGTCATTCTCTTTATACCTGTGATTAATGTTTGTCTATAGGAATTGTCACACATTCACTCCTTCCTTTTTAATGTTGTTTGTCCAAGGGTTTGGGATAATTACGGTTTCCTGTGTCCAAGATCTTGTGCTATTTGTCCGAAAAATTTACCTGCATTGCATAAATGATTAATTTGTTTCGAAGTGAATACTAAGAAGGGTAATAACAAAATTACCGAACTCCGAACAATCTTCCAAAGGGAAAGTCAAAACTTATAAGTATATAAACAGACAAAATCAGTCAACAACCGGAAAACTGTGAAAACCGTAATGACCCTGACTTGGTACAGGTATTTTCAAAGACATGGTGGGTTGAATAAGATTTTCAGGCGTCAAACCTCCCGTACGGTTCAAAGGTTCCGGCTGTCACTATAACAGCATTTATAACAATACTGGAACAGGGTAATTCATTTGTAAACTCATGAATGCTACCTACTTGTCAACGAAATAAAACACATACTGTTCTATAGAAATACATATTAAGCTTACATTTATATGCCTTGTTCTAGTTTTGTCTGTGAGAGACTCGTAAAATATCAAATTGAAATACACAAATGCGTGCATAGAGCATATATTGTAACGTTTAAGATGAAGCCATTTTATTTTCTAGCCACTATTTTGAATGGCTGTCTTACTTGAAAGTTTTGGTTCTGTCAAGCCATACGCCTGCCACAATGGAACCTAGGACGCCAGCCAGTACGATAGTAAGGCCTATCTGACCAGCGTCTTTCTGGTGATCCTGTTATCAACATTAAATAAAGAAAATCTATATAGAATATCCCATTTATTACTAAAGTCAAACACTCCCCCCTTTTTGTTTTGTATTTCTCCCATAAAATACAATTTAATAACACTATAATAATATCCAAATTTTGCATTAACATATAATTAATATACAGTCAAACCTGTATTAAGAGATCAGCCTTGAGACAAAGAAATGGCTGCCTTATAAGACAGGTGACCTCCTAAAAGAGGTTCAATTCATATGAAATTTTCTATGACAGTAGAAGAAAAAAGTGGCTATTTAATACAGGTGACTGCTTAATAGAGGTGACCACATAGACAGGTTGACTGTATAATTATTTTCAACACGCGTTAGTTCCATATATTTATTTTGTTATTATAATGTATTCTTATTGCTATTAATAATACATTTATTATAACTTTCCATAAATATATAGTAAGAACCCACGACTTTTAATGAGTTGTTATCTACAATGTACATAATCTAGTGCAATTTATACAAGCTTAATAAAGGAAAAGTAATGTAAAAACAAAAATATTAAATAAAAATACGATAATGAAAAGAAATTTAAAAACTGGTATTATATAAAAATTTAAAAAGGAATGATAACCTTCTATATAGTACTACATATTCACAATTAAATTCTGGTGACCAATGAAAAAATCTTAAATTTGAAAAAAATTTGAAAAACTGGTATTACATGAAAAAAAGAAGGAGGAAAGATAACCTTGTGTATAGTACTACATATTCACAATTGAAGTATGAAATAAGCTTAAATTTTCTTGTCTGTGTATTTAATTATTTTTACTTATGTGAGTGACATTACTATTTATCATTACAGCTAGTTACAAATTACCCTGTCTTTAATAAGCTTGTAAAACATAATTATACACCTGTTATAAACCACCATTTACTTATCTAGTGACAGGTTATCATTACGGATGGGCTTATAAGGTGTAATTTCAACATCACATTATAAATCTAAGACTCTAATGAGGTTGACAACCATGTCTAATGAAATAAAAGAGTGGGCATAATGTACAACCTTGAGAAGATCTAAGATATATACATTATTTCCATTCTTCAAGAAGAGTTTGAAGATAACAAAGGGGTAATCATAATCCGTAAATCGAAGAAGAAGAAGAAGAAGAAGAAGAAGAAGAAAATGAAATTGGAAATATTTACAAAAGGGAGATATTCAAAAGACTTCCCATAGAATAGCACAATATATGTTTAAACTGAAATTTATTTTAAAAGAATGAAAGTATGGGATAGTAGAGTAGGACTAGCTTGTTGTTTGTTATCCTCTCCTATAACACAGTACACACATTGAAAGGAATTGAAAATCACACAAAAACATCACAGAGAGAAAAATGGTATGTCTCTTAACAGGCTATAAATACCTCAAAAATATATTTCTCACTATCATCTTTTAATAGATAAAAATAGAAAATATGCAGGTCAAACTACACACAATGTCCAGATTGATTTTTTTACAAAGCATTCCAGAATTTTACTAAGAATACCAAAATTCTGTTTCACAAAAAAAAAAAAAAAAAAGATCTCCATCATTTTATTTATATTTATCTGGTTTCATATACTTCTGAACCCCGTGACAGTGCTATCTTTCAGCTATGTTGTTGCTTCCACTTAAATTAACTATCAGTGTCTATGTTTGATATCATCAAATAATATTTTTCGATTAATAAAAAAATAATGTTTCTCATTAAAATAATATACAACTATTATCTTTTAAAAAGTTTCTGGACACCTGTGAGTATTTTTGAGCTTTGTGCGTTATGATTGGCTTTACACTTTGACTTGATAGATTATTTTGAGGAGAAGTCATCAAGAATACGCTGGGATCAAAATATGAAGTACATGGTGGTTTATAAAAGTTAGTAAGGTATCCTAATATTATATATACGAACCTCAAAATAATACAAGATAATAGGATTCAGTAGAGTTGAGATTGCATAATATGACCCTGTATTAATACCTACAAAAATAAACATAGGTATAAACTTAAGATAACAGTAATGTATCGCTTAATTTCAATCAGGTTTAAATATCTACCACGAAAATGTCACAAAGTACATATTAGTGTGCATACAGAAAATATATAATTAATGGGGAGATAATCAAAACGAAAACCTGATGTAATGAGTATTAATTTGATGTTAAAGTGCATTTTGAGAGATATTCGACAATGAAAAGAAGCACAATTCTTCCCTTATTTCTGATTATTAATTGATTCTCAAATGCACAAACAAACAAAAAGTTAATTCTGGCGATGTATACGGACGGTATCATTTAGGTGAGTTAGATTTGGTAGGGTTAGTGGTGTTTCTTCTCACATGTACCTATTTTTTAACTGTATCAGGACTACGAGACATTATGCAACAGAAAAGGCTGATCAATTATAATGAACTGAGGGTTGAAACCACAGGCCTTTGGTAGGTGTCTGCAAACCTTAACCCTTGGAGTGAGCGTAGAGGAGCAGACCCACCACAGTATATTTCAATAGCTTCAATTATCTTATTATGAATAGTATTGTTTCCTTTTTTGTAAGTATGGATTTTAATATTTTTCGAGCACTCATTTGCTTTAGAACACAAGTAACATTGAATTAATATACTTATTATAAGAGATGTATTGAATCTTTGTATGCCTCTATTAATAATTATTGTGTTGTTACCCAACTACTAATAAATTTGTATGTTTAAACGAAAACCTGAACGTTCATTAACGATAGCTAGAGGAAGATTCATCTATCATATTTTTCCATATCGCAAGAGCTAGGTGCTACATTATCTGCAATATTAAACATCTCAAGACTAGCTTTCAGTCCACATATTACATTGTGGATTAAATACTCTTCTTAATACATTCTTCATTAAATATACCCTGTATGTTGAATTTCAAAGTATAGTTTTGTACCTTCATAATAATAATAAATCCATGCTAACAATAGAAATAATTATGATATCATACCATATGTTAATGTCAGCAATATGAATCCTCTATTTTTAACCAGACGTAGTAAAGATTTCCCATAATGCTCGTTTGCCATATTTTGAACAGCCATCATCTGTGCTTTACTGGGTGAATGTGGTGGAGCATTCTTAAATACTGAAATAACAATAAAACACTGATATTAACACGTCTATACACATTTACATATGTCGATGGTTAAAGACATTGAATAAACCTGTATTTCAAACAAGAAACATGCTATTATATATTTTATTTTAACTATGAATGAAATACATTTAAAGATTGATCGCAATTTTTGTTCGGCTCATGAAGAAATAACCTCAACTTTTCAATCCAATCAAAACACTTATAAAATGACATGTGACTCTAAAATTAATTGATATCATTATGATGGGTTTTTTGCTAGAAAGGATTGTGACTATGTTAACATTTTAAATTTAAGCTTAAGCCATAGTCCTAACATTTGCGAAGAAATGACTTCAAAGTGTATCACTATATATACGTACGAGATATGTCATACATACTTTCAGATACACATTATGTGTTGCAACCAACATATATGATGAACACGGCATGCATTATCGTTTTACAACCACAATATCTTTCATCGTATTAAAATTGAGTGACAGAAGAGTTTGAAGATACTAAAGGGGTAATCAGAATCCGTAAATCGAAGAAGGACAAATAACTCAATGGTAAGGGAGGGTATCATATTATAATAGACCAGGTGAAATTGATCTTTTGGCAACACATGGCCACGGTCTATGTTTTGGTTGTTCTTTTGTTATATATTTGTATATGTTTTGTATCAGGATTATTAATTCCAGGTGGAATATGCTGGCCTTTCATTCCAAAATAGAACAAATTATTCCATTAAAATATGTTTCAAATATTTCTTTGAAAATCAATTTTTGTTTAGGTCGTATATAGAGCAATAGATTATATGATATTAAATAGTAGTAGTTAGGGTTCTGTTGGTTAACGCTACATTCAACAATATTTCAGTTATATCATGGCGGTCAGTTTTATTGGTGGAGGAAACTTGAGTACCCAGAGAAAACCACCGACCTGTCACAAGTCACTGACAAACTTTATCACATAGTGTTGTACCAGGTACACCTCGCCATGAACGGAATTTGAACTCAACTTTATTAAATAATAAAATTCATTTCAACATCCCATATGTAATATAATGTTGTTTAAAAGGAAATCATACTTATAAATAATAGATACAGTCCGACTTCGCTTTGTTGAAGCGTATCTGAAACGCTTTGTGCATACTAAATGAGATTTTTATAACAAAATCAATAATTCCCGCGGTAATCGCGACATCTTTCTAGTCGTATTAAATAAATGATAATGCAAAGACAGCATGTACATTTACATGATTATGATTGAACAAAAGTATATAATCTAATTTCCAGAATATACAGAGTGGTTCAATTTTAACTTTACTTCTACCAAATACCGACCGCCTTCAACAAGTCTGAAGATGTCAAATGTGTACTCAGAAATAGTAAATCGAAGAAGGACAGACAATACACTGACCAAAAGAAAAGGGACAAAACACTACACAGAAAACTAAAAATTGGGTAGCATGAACCCCACTAAAACAAGAGGGTGAACTGATGTAACCCGGAGGGGTAGCCAGTTCCTGCTTAGCTAATGACACCCGTCGTGTTACTATTGTTACAAGTTCATCGATAAATCAGGTTAGGAAAAGGCCAGACTGTGATTACGACAAACAGAACATATCCATGGTCATTTGTGACACAGATATTCCGTAACGGTTAACCATGTCTTTGTATTCCGTAACGGTTAACCATGTCATTGTGACTACCGTGGAATTATGTCATGTAAGAGAGTATAGAAAATCAATAGATGTCGAGAACGCAACTAACTCTTAGGACCTAGTCTATCTTGGCTTTATATGTGATTTCAGGTTTGAATGATTTTTGTAAGATGTTAATATGACATCTACTGATTACTAAACTGTCCATTTTGATGGGCCCTCACGTATTCTATAACGTTTATTTCACACTCATCACTTACAATATGGCATCTACTGATTACTAAACTGTTCGTTTTGATTGACCCTTAGGTATTCTATAACGTTTATTTCACACTCAACACTTACAATATGACATCTACTTATTACTAAACTGTCCATTTTGATTGGCCCTTAGGTATTCTATAACGTTTATTTCACACTCATCACTTACAATATGACATCTACTGATTACTAAACTGTCCATTTTGATTGGCCCTTAGGTATTCTATAACGTTTATTTCACACTCATCACTTACAATATGACATCTACTGATTACTAAACTGTCCATTTTGATTGGCCCTTAGGTATTCTATAACGTTTATTTCACACTCATCACTTACAATATGACATCTACTGATTACTAAACTGTCCATTTTTATTGGCCCTTAGGTGTTCTATAACGTTTATTTCACACTCATCACTTACTTATTATGACCATAATGAAGAAAAAAGTTGTAACACCAGCTCCCATGTAAAACATTGTACCGAGATCTCTTCCTATATCATCTAAATCATCACTATATGGTACTAAAACTGGAGGTAATAGAAACCCCGCAGCTACCCCAACCTGAAATGCAATAATATATCTAAGTCATCACTATAGGGTACTAAAAACTTGAAATGGATTATTGGGTATTGTCTTCTCTGAATTGTAGATCCCGGAGGAATAGAAATAGGACCTAGTATCTCTGTCGTAAAGTATAACCCTACAAAATGGGAATACACAACTCGCCATTAGGACGTGACTTAAATGAGCTTCTCTTGTATTGACAACGTCACGCTCTTTCCACGTAAAATACAACTGTTTGTAGCTCCACAAGATCATACATATTTTAGCAGTGATCTATGTGGGTCCGTTTGTTCGACCTTATAATATATATCCTTGTTTTTTTTTCTGGGACAATATTAACTTTCCGCCCATAGGTCAATACCAGAACCACCATCCAATGAGGTAAATGGTACTGTTTGAAAGCTTGTTCTCGCCATGTATACAGCTGACATACTCACAACTTGAAGATAATCAATCAATCAATACATGAAGTGTACTGATACATGATTTAACAGTTATCCCAGTCTACATTGCATGATGTAGGCAACTATGATGAACTACCGCATCAAAATCTTATGTGCTGTGCACTGTTACAAGAAATACGAGTTACTTCAACCTACAATGAATTATGCAGGCCAATATGATGAATTATTGGACCTAACTCTTATCTAAATTGTACTGATATAGGAGATAAAGGTTACTTTATCCTACAGTATGTGATGTAGGCCGATATGTTCAAGAAGCGTTTGAAGATACCAAAGGGGTAATCAGAATCCGTATATCGAAGAAGAACACAATGGTCAAAAGAAAAAGTACAAAAGTACAAACAACGATCAACAAAACATACATATAAAACAAAAGATCGAGTAACACGAACCCTACTAAAAACCGGGGGTGAACTCATGTGCTCCGGAAGGGTAAGCAGTTCCTGCTCCACTACTGACATCCGTCAATTATTGCATAAAAGTCTTCCTTTTTCCAAAAATTACCCTAACTTATACAATGCACCATGTTTGATTGGTATGATAAATTATTGGATGTAATTCCTGATATAGACGATAATAGTTACTCCAACCTAGAACGTAGTAAGATGTTTTGTCAATAAGTGAATAATTGGATCTAATTCTTTCCTGCATATAATACAGATGACAGTTGCTCTAACCTAAATTGTCCGTTGTTTGGCAATTATAAGAAATTATTTGATATAAATCCCCCTCAAGTGTACTGGTATTTAAGGAATATTTGAAATTATTGAACAGGTTATACGATATAACCTGGTTTGGGCCAGTTTACGCTTAATAAACAGCGCAGCCGTTTATGAAAAGCGTAAACTGACCCAAACCAGGTTATGCAAATACAACCTGTTCAACAATTTCAAATATTCCTTATAATTTAATTATCACAACAAAATTTAATGATACCTCGATTTTAATTACGATTATTTCATGTGACTATTTGAATTTGTCGTTGGCGGATGAACACGTTGGGGACGTCACAATACCAACCCAGGTTATCAAAATTTTCTCCAGGCGGATTAGCCAATCAGATTGAAATATTCAAATCAAATTAAATTATATGGAGATAACCGTTACTTCAACCTAAATGGATGAGATAGACGAGTATAATGTATTTTTGGCTGGTTGGTTGTATGGTGTTTAACGTCATTTTCAACAATATTTGATATACCTCACAAATATATAGACAATATTTTCTGTAGTAATTATGCATTATTAACACACAAGTTGTATTAAGACAGAAGATTTTAAATTCTAATACTCCGACCAGAAAACGTGTTGTTTTACATAGAAATGTGCATCCAAGTTCTTCTGTCATTTCTATTGAACATTAAACGTACATGACAATGATTTTGTTCACACTGTGGTATATTGAATCGTCTTTTGTAGGGAACAAGCTTGTCAAAAGTCAAAAGAAAACATTTTCTGTCACTATATGTATTTTAATTATTTGGAACTCTTCCGACAGTGTGGTATTTTTTGTTGTTCATCTTACTAAAATGAAAATAAGTTCAAGAATTTTGTGTAGTATTTATGACAATTAAGGGTGTAGACCTGGGTTACCCTAATATTTTCCCATCGTTCAATTTTTTTTTTAATTTGCATCATGGAATAGTTATGTCTAAATACATTATCTGCCAAAGTTTCATAAAATTTCACCGTGCCGTTTTCTCCATAGTACATCCTAAATATATCAATTTTGGGGATATTCTTGACGCCAGATGGTAATACTAGTTTCGGAAGATTCTAATAGGTATGCACATTTATTTCTGATTGAAAGGGAATATTTTGGCTTAATACACTTGAGAGTGTTGTTGTTGAATAAATATGAAATATCTAGCACATCTGAATATCCTGCTTGGAGATAATCACGTGCAAAACAGTGGAAACTGCAAAAAAGGGGGGATGCCCTGAGGACCACCTTGGTATTAAAAATCGGATTAAAAACATTCCTGTCGATTAATTTCCACCAAAAAATGTCACACTGAAGAATAGACATATAGACATCATTGCACCAAATTTAACAAACTTTTACCGTCAGATTTTTAAAATATTTAAATTTATGTTTTTCATGGATGGCATCAAGAAAAAAATGAAATTGTCGAGGGAAGTTATCACACACCCATCCTTTGCTAGTTTCTTTGTTTGTGAGATAAAAAATAACTACTGGTTACCAATAAGAAAAAGCTTTTGAATTCTTATAATTGACACATTGGATGTCCAAATTATCAAATGACTGCATTTGTCTTTTTTTATTTTCAGGTCGGCTGAGGAGGGGGAGACGTGGTTTGAGGGTAACTCTACTTGATCAATTCCTTACCAAAAAAAACCCCCCAAAATAACACAGACAGCCACCCAGCTGTATTGTTAAATTTCTTCAAATTCTGTGCTCCAGTTGTATTCGTTTTATTCTGGTTATTCTTTAGTTGTCTTAGGAGAAGGGGCGCGGCGGTATAAGAGAGGATCAGATATTACATTTTTTTCCCCAAACATAGCTTTCTATTTTTTTACTACCATAAAATAAATTTGCTCTATAGTTTCATAATATCTAAGATTCTGGTGTATATATTTAATTTTTTTTGGACAAACCCTTGAAATTCAATAGAAAAAAGTTGTCACACAAATTCGGTTGTTTCGAATCACGTCAATTCCGAACACGTTCCGTCTTTTTTGTGTCTTGACGTCTGAACAAATCGGCAGGCGACTTCCGGTGTTTACGCTATTACTGTGACAACGTCAGCATATCATAGTCGTAGATGCGGTAGATTATAAGTAATTGCAATATGGAAACGCCAAGGAAACCGCTGAATAAATACTGTGTTCGGTACCCCACTATCTGTCTGATATCAGAAATATATAAAGGCAGATCGTTTTCCATTCATGATGCTGACAGCCGCAAATAAGGAAAGAAAACAAATTTAATTTTAAAGAAGTAATTGTCTCTGCATTGAAGTCTTTGATACAAAAATAAAATAATTTAATTGATATCTGTCTTTTACAGAAAATGTTAAGATTTTGTTAAGTTCAGTATCGAATTTGTTGTGTACAATGACACGGAAGTTCAATGCCGATTAGTCCATCGAAATCACGTGATCTGGCGGAAGAAAATAAAACAATTTTGACGGAATGGAAATGATTCGAAACAACCGAATTGTGTTACATTTCTGGCATTTTTGACAACATATTTCGATGAACATTTTTTCTGGAAATAGATATTTCAATGATATTTTGTGGGCACCGGCATATAATAATAACACACTGCCTGACACTGGCATACGCAGCAATAAGATATAAAAATACAAGGAGCAGAGCTATGGAATAGTAAAAGGAAAAGAGTCATTTTTTTAACTGGCCATATCCAATGTAAACAATCTTTGTCACCAAGAAGCTTGGAATTGAGGGTGAATTTTCAAACGCACAGATGATCATATATTTGAGAAGACACTGAAAATAGAGTTATCTCCCATACACCAGGCCTACACCCTTAAACTGTTTAGAATGCAAGAGGAAGGGTTAAAACACTTTACTCGGCGATATTCGGGTTAAGTCCTATTCTTGGCACATCAATTATAATAAATACCCACCTCTGCCATTTTATTTAATCATTATTAAAGCTACATAATAAGGGTGCGCAGAGGAGTGAGTCATAAGGCAGGCCGAGACGATCGATTATTTCATTACTCAGTAGTACAACAAAAACAGGGGATATCCGACACTTTACAATGATGTAAGCAATATATACAAAATAGATAGATGCGATCAATTATTGGGTAAAATATTCAATAAGGGATATAAAGACACCAGCATTAAACGTCCTGCTCTTGTAATGTCTAGTATAACAGGTAACAAAACCTTACCTGATTTCCAAATACTCCTATAGATGTCGCTGTCGATACTTCGTTCGGTCCAAACCAAACGGCTGCTAACCTAGCTGGAAGTCCGAGAATAAAAATCTGAGCAATGGCACAAACTGTTTGAGCAAACATAAGTACGGCAAATCTATCCGAACTTACACATGCCACTTTCAGCCAAGCACCAAAGGCGTTTAAAAAACATCCACATATGGCAACAACACGGAGACCTTTTTTGTCCAAAAGCCATGTGGCTGGAAATATGAGTGGTATGTAGGCTAACATATAAATCATAGACAACCAATCTAATGCTGTTTCCCGTTCAAACTGGTTACTGGGCATGCTAGCGTTGTAGTATTTAAGTATGACATCTCCAATAATGTTCAAATGTATCCACTGAAACGCATTGCTAAGTGAGTAGAAAGCGAACAGGAACACAATTATCCATCTTCTTTTATAAACACGTGGCTGTATATCTGTATCGTTAACACCTACTTCTGTTGTCGGAAGTATTGGTCTGGCTTGGACGTCCATCGTTGTCAAATCGCCGCTTCTGCTCAAGGCCTTTCCTAAAACGACAACACGAAATATACCTGCATGGCCAAAGCTAAAATTTCAAGTCAATGAATGGGGTCAGATAACGGATAAAATGATCACACTGTTTTTAAGTTTTAGATAAATTTCTTTAGATAAAAATAAATAAATATTGACTTTCGTTAACATAATATTTAAAAATCACCGATTACCGATTTATCTATCGCCATCTAAAATTTCACCATCTGTGTTATGTCGTAGTACAGCGACCTCGTTATGGAAAAGTGTGCTTTTATGACAAATATTGTTTGCAAAGCAAAGAAGCATAAATAGCTACTCAATTCTGAAGGGCAATGAACATTACAAAGGATGGAAATTGAACATGAAATTATCTGAAAACACAGGATTTATAAGGTTGGGGAAGGTTGTTTTCTCTTGATCGATGATCTTGTGAGATTTAAAGGCCACCCACTTCGGACATGACGTTGGTCTAGAATAGACAAGCATGAGACATCACAAACAAGACACAACAGGACGAAGAAAAACAAAACAAAAAACACAGCACAAAAAAATTAAAAGATGAGCAGCATCAACCCCACCAAAAACAAAAATCGGAGTGACATCTTTAAGTTTTTAGAGGATCTATAATTTGTAAACATCCATTTGCAAGCACTGGAAATAAACCGAACACGTATTTACAAGTACACACATCGGCAAAAGTTGAATTTACTTCACATTATTTTAATTCTAATATTAATTCAGTTATGCAAAATAAGAATTTCAACCAAAGACTTTTACAGAGCACTGTTTAAAAGTACTGTAATAGGTAACATAATATTACAGAAAAGAACAATATCACGCAGCTGAAAAAATATAAACTACAAACTTAGGACTAGCAAGTTGTAAATTTTATTTTTCAAAATTGCTAATTTGTGAGAAAAATTCTAAGATATGTTGCATAGAGTAACAGTCAGATTTACGATCAGACATTTTTAAAATCTCCGCATTTATTTACAAAGGAATCCATCTCAAATACACTTATGAAACTAAAATCCGGTAAAGCACCAGGTATTGACGAAATACCTAATGATTTTCTAAAATTCGGGGGAGATATAATGATCTGTTCGCTTGTAGATATGTTTACGGCAATATCTGATATTGAGGTTATACCAGACGATTGGCATAGCGTGATTATAAGGCCCTTGCATAAATTCGATTCTCTATATGACATTGATAATTATAGAGGAATAACATTATCCTCTAATGTGTATAAAATATTCTCAAAAACCATCGAAAGCACAGCTGTTAACCATCTAGAATCTAACAATATACTTGGTGAATCACAAGGCGCTTTTAGGAAAGATGGGCGGATAGAAGACCATATATTCACGCTACACGGTATTTGTTCCCTTGCAAAGTCTTCGAAGAAACCCTTGTATATTGCTTTTCTTGATTTATCGAAGGCCTTTGACATAGTTTGGCGGGAGGGACTTCTTGCTAAACTCTGGGAAATCGGCATTCAAGGCAAACCATGGCGATTGATAAAAGAAATTTATAGAAATGTTCAGAATAAAGTTCTATTTAAAGATTACGAGTCCGATTATTTCGATCAAGAGTATGGTGTTAAACAGGGTTGTTTTTGTACCCCACCCTTTTCTCCGTGTTACTGAACGACCTTGTTCAGATGTTAAGTGATAAAAATATCGGTGTAAATATATCATTAAATCTGATTAACTGTCTCCTGTTCGCGGACGATATTGTTTTAATGGCAGAATCTCCTAGAGAACTTCAGACTCTCTTGCAAATTTCGCACGAATTTGCCAAAAAATGGAACCTAAAGTTTAATTCGAAAAAATCTAAAGTCATGGTTGTGGGGAAGAGGATAAATAATAACTCAACCTGGAAATTAGGGAATGAGTCAATTGAAGAGGTAAACGAATACAAATATCTTGGATATTTTGTAAACCGTACCTTAAAATCAAATTTCCACATTTGTAATTTTCTCAAGGAAAAAGCTGATAAGCAACTGAACTATATGATTCGTGTGCTTGAGGAGCACGGCGATTTTAACCAATTAAATTTTGGGGATGCTTTGTGGAACTCTGTTATCAGACCTTCGCTAACCCATGCATGCGCGGTCTGGATGCCACTGTCCCAAGCCAGTAAAGACTCACTGGATAGTTGGCAATACAAAGCAGCTAAAACTATTCTCCGTACACAACTTAACATTCCAAAGGCTGCAATAGTATTGGAACTAGGATGGGAGCCTTTGTCCGTCTTTATCGATAGACAAAGAATCTCATATTACAAACGTCTGTTACGACTACCAAATCATCGTTTGTGTAAGCAGGTATATAACGAAATGATTAACAATAATGACACATTTTGGGATTACGATACCCTGAACCTAGACATAATTAGTTTATGATGATTTTATTTGTTAAATTAACAAAAGGGATAGGACACAAGTTTTGCCAACTTAT
>MJUT01040392.1:271492-282384 GCA_002080005.1 Gigantidas platifrons | reverse complement strand
ACAATCCTTGCAGCATCTAGTTGCAATTTTTCAAGTTTGGTTGAATTACACAATCCACAATTATCCCATATTTAACAGGCATATTCGAAAATTAGGCGGATATATACGAAGTACAGTTTTTCCAGATTTTGTCTGCTTAACCTATATTTTAATTTTCGCAATATACCTAAATGTCTTGATACGTTTAAGATTATATTTTCAATATGGTTATTCCATTTAGCATCACTTGACAAGGTTACACCCAAGTGTGTATGACACATTGTTATAGGGATATTGTTTCCATTAAATGAGAAATTAAAGTTATATCTAACGTCTGTATTGGAAAATAACACAATCTCAGTTTTGTCTGGATTAAAAGACATTAACCATTTTGAGGACCAGGTATTTAGTTCACACAAATCATGATTTATAACATTTTCAATTTCAACAACATTTTGACTTGAATAACCTAAAGAAGTATCATCTGCAAAGAGTCTACTGAGAGAGAGGGACTTCTCTCCAATATCATTAATATAAATTAAAAATAGCAATGGGCCTAATACCGAGCCTTGGGGGACCCCAGCAGAGACTTCACAAACAGTTGATGATGTTGCCCTGTTAATCACTTTTTGTTTTCTTTGATACAAGTAATTTCCAAACCATTTGATTAAAGGACTTTTTATACCATAAGAATTCATTTTATGTATTAAACCCCTGTGCCAAACTTTATCAAAAGCTTTGGAAAAGTCACAGAATAAAAAACAGCTAAATTCTCTTTTTTCTAGTGAATTGAGTATAGAGTTGTATAGTTCTAACAACTGGTGGATAGTAGAATGTTTCGGAAGAAAGCCAGACTGATACTCATATATAAGTTTGTTTCTAACAAGATAATTATAAACATTTTTATAGACTACTCTCTCCATAATTTTACCAACACAACTAATTAAAGATATTGGACGGTAATTTGAAGGCAAAGAGGCATCCCCTTTTTAAAAAATAGCTATCACGTGTGCAATTTTCCAGCTTGAAGGATACTGGCCTTGTCGTAAAGATTTGTTGAAGATAATTTGAAGTGGTTCGGCAATTTTTTCTGGGGCTATTTTGAGCATTTTATGGCTAATTTTGTCGGGACCGGACGGTTTTTTTAGGTCTAATATTTGAATAATATCTACAATTTCACTAGCAGTTACAAAAATGTCGGTAATTGTGTCATTAGTTTTACTTTCGAAACTGGTGTATTTTCTTCCTCCAACTTAGATACTAAGCTAAAATAATTATTTAATAATTCACATTTTTTGTCTTCATCATATACCATTTCATCTAAATATTCATCATTAATTGTGTTTCGAAGCAGAGGGATACAGTTACTTCCCTTGTTAGATTTAATCAGCATTTTCATTATTTTCCAGTAAGTTTTAGGGTTCGTCGAATTATCTAATAATATATTGTCTAAGTTACTTTCAAAATATTCTTTTGCTTTCTTTTTCATATTATTGACCTTATTTCTTTGTTTTTTTTATATTTTAAAGTATCGTTTTCCCTCCCAAATTTTAGAACTTTTTTTTCTTAAGCGATCGCGTAGTCGAATTTCTTTTCTAATTTCGTTATTAAACCATGGTTTGTCATAATCCCGTACAGTTATAGTTTTCGTTGGAATACACTGCCTTGATATGTCATCTACGTCGTTTAAAATGCCTATCTTTTCATTCCAATTAATTTCGTTCATTTTATTATTAAAGAGTTCTAAATCTATATGTTCATACTGCCAAATTTCTCTGGTAAATGAACACGAAGTCGATTTTGGACATTTGAGAAAAGCAACTGCTGCATCGTGATCACTAATTTCTGATGGCAACGTAAATACATCAGAATAAAGTGGGGTCATGGTATCGGAAATTATAATCGGGTCTAATAAATTATTTAATCTTGTTGGTTTTACTATAACATTTCTAAAATTAAACGTGGTCATCATGTCGACCAGCTTGTTATTATTTACATTAAAAAGATTAGAATTCAAGTCGCCCGAAATCACGATATTTTCGTTTATCTGGTGAGCTAATTCAATAGCATGCGTTAATCGAGACCAATACTCGTTGTCGGTCCACTGTGGACGGTATGTATTGCATAAAAGAAATGATTGACCCTTCGCGTGAATCTGAACCCAAAGACTTTCGTCTAAATTATTCTCCAGTTGGATTATCCTTGAAATGTTTACATTTTCTTTCGTGTAAATCAGAAGCCCCCCTCCCGTTTGATTCTGTCTGTCGCGGCGTTGAATATTTTTTGTGAAGGAATATAATTCAATATCGTCATTCTGAATACTGTTATCAAGGTGTGACTCAGTTATTACTAAAATATCAAATTCATCTGCAAAATGCTGGACGAAATTTGTTTTGTTTCTTATACTAAGTATATTGATATTACACAAGGAAATGGAATTATCAGCCTCCCTGAACTCGATGTTTGGAACAAACACGAGAAATAAAATGATGCTTGACGTGCAAACTAAAAGCAGTTTGGACCTGTATCAAAATTGTTTTGTTAGAATAGGTAGACAATCTTATTTATGTGATAATGATTTTCGATCATCTAGATTGAAGCTTTTAGCTAGAACGAAAACCATTCCTCTAAAAAAGTATCTGTATAGAATGAACATGTCCCAAACCGATGTATGCGATTTATGCAATGCAGAGGTTGGCGAGGACCTCGAGCACGTCTTTTTTGAATGTCCAGTCTACGACGAAATCCGTCTGAAGTTCTCTAGTTTATTCAATCCTGAGCATTATGAATGCCTCGTCTTTAATTTTTCCTTTGCAGAACTGTTGCCTGCTGCTAAGATCCAGTTCTTAATTAGGGACATCGGCTATCTTTTTAGCAGTGATGTCGGATATTTTTATGACTCTTTAGGAAAAATGTTTTTAAAGGAGTGCTTCGATCTTAGACATGATTTATTGAACTCATGATATTAATGTTTCTTATTTCTTATCCATTTCTAAATTTTTAAATATTTTATGCTTGGTACATATGTGATGTGAACTCTTAAATGACATATATTTTAGATAGAATCTTTTGTATTTTACAGACTATATGCTATGAATGTGTTGTACATAATTGTTTTATATAATATAGACGCGCCACTACTTCTACCCTGGTAGTAGGTGCCCCCGTTGTAAAGGGGTAGTTCTAAATAAAATATATATATATATATTTACAGATGGCTCTACTCAACAGTAAAGATATATTTTTTTCAAAATATAAAAAAGTGGAATTTAATTGTTGTAATCCGTTTCTCTTATCAAATATATTATCTAGATAACTTACAGCAGCTGATAGATGTTTTTTGTCACGAGTCGGAAACAGTTATGAATCTGTTCACAGAAAACGTGTTATGACAGATCATATGGTGTAACCTGACTAGAATAGAAGTTGGTGTCAACTTGTGATTAACAGGTGATAGATGAAACATTTGATCTATTTTGATCTGTTTTAGAGAAGCGAAATACCTAAAGCAACGCAAGCGATACGCTTGTCTCTATTCAATATCGCAACTGAACTGGATATATCTAGTTAGAACAAGTACTTGGAAATGAAATCCAGTTAGAAATGAAAAATACCATTCGCCCCAAAGTGCATATAATCGTATTTTAATACATTTCTATTTAAAATAAATACTGTTTGCAACATGCTTTAGTCATTGCTGTAAATGGTCATATATAAAATCCATCTCATTGTTGCATTCAAGACAAAATTATCGGACAGAGAAAAACTTAGAGAGAGCAAATGGACCTTCAAATTGATAAGCTGCAAAAAACATTTATTACAATGGGGGGATTATATAATTAAATATAAATGTATGTACTATATCTTTATGTATACCGATATATATATTCTCAAGGGTGGCTCAATGAGTTAGGTAGTTGGATTACCTACAATGTAACAACTCATACAAGCCTATCGTCAATACGGCGTGGGTTCGCGTTCGGCTTTGTAAATTACAAAAAGGGTGCACGCGATTCGCAGCCGCAAGTGCTAAAGTTTACCAGTTGCTTGCCCATGGTCGGTTGTTCTCTCCGGGTACTCCGGCTTCTTCCACCACTAAAACTGATCGCCATGATATAGCTGAAATATTGCTGAAAGTGACGTTAAACATAATAAGACAAATTCTCATGATCCATGATGAAATATTGTTGAAAGTGGCGTTAAATACCACAACCCTAACCCTGTGTAACCCATTATCCATTACTGTAAAATTATGTATGAACTTGTCTTGTAATATAACTGCATATGAACTGTACATGTATTTATTATTGAAAATTTGAAATATTATACCGGGTATATGAGAAAAAAACGAGAGGACTTTTCTCAGTCATCTCTCATCGAAGCTGAGATGAGAGATGACTGAGAAACGTTCCTCGAGTTTTAAAAAAACATCTTTAATTATTTTATCGCTATTTTGTATTCATAATTAAATAATTAATGTATGTATACTATTCTGCTAGTTAATAATTTAACTATCGTGCACCTTTCATGTTTCACGGTGTATGACTCTTGTCAATGTTTGTTTACTTTGAGTAAATAATAGAGTGCTCTCCCTTGTTAGTAACTAACGTTACCTCCCTTTGACCAAATTCAAATATTTTTTCACAGCCACAGGTGTAGTGTTGAGTTACATGCATCATATATTTATTAAATACATTGTATTTTTATTATGAAATACATTTAAAATACTGCCAAGACACGGATGCATATGAATAAATTTAATATTTACTTCAGCAATGGAAACAAAATTTGCGGGAAAACGCTCGATCTGGCCCGTGAATGTAAACAAAACAATTTAGGTAATTTGAGCTGATAAAAGTGAGAAATAAAATCAAACACCGGCAAAAAGTGCAAGACAGGGAAATCTCCGACACCTGAGGGTGTCGGAACTCAGGTGTCGGAGATTTCCCTGTCTTGCCCTTTTGCCGGTGTTAGATTCTATATTTCTCAGATATCAAGATCAAAGGAAAATACCGCAAAATAGCGATAATGAAAAATATCGAAATCGAACATCATATTTGTAGCTTTTTTATACATTTAAAATCTATAGAGTTAATACATATGCATAAATTCTACCACACGTTGCTGAATAATAGGATTAACACTGTATTTACCTCGCTTAATAGTGCAATTTCATACAATAAAATCTAATATTATCAAGGTTAAATAATTTAAGGGCTATATTTTTTGTGTGTTCCATTGTTGTATGCATGCACACCCGTTACGGCCGAATTGTAAATAACAAAGCTCTGATCAAAGTACAAACGAAAAGTGGTTCTAACTGGTGTTAGTTTTCCTATATTTATCATGTTTATCAAATATATGATATAATAAAATTCAATGTTTAATAAATATGTATTGCTCTTCAAAATTTAAACTATAAATTTAATAATAGATATGAAATCCGTGATTTAAAGTACACTAAAGGCAATATTCAACGTTATTCAAGAAATATAAAATATATAAATATCAAATATAAGTAATTTAAATCTTACCTAGCATCCCGGAACTCATTTTTTCTTAATCTATAAGTCTTATAACACTATCTTGTATCGTTTTCTGTGTTTAATTTACACGGCTCATCCTAAGCTGCATCTTCGGATGTAAATACACATGTAAACAGACTCGCGTCGTGATCAATAATGAAAGTGTAGAGGATCGGCCATATTGTAAACAGTTACGACGAGAGATCAATGACCCAACGTCCAATATTATTCTTTTAAATATTTCTTCTGTGGTTATATTTAAATGTGTGTCACTGTGTGTCATTGTTTGGTATTTAATTATACGAACACTATAGTATTAAATTGTAAGATTTCTTCATTACGGTGAGACGTGTTAGGAGGCATGTGTTGGATATTGACCAATTTTATTGTTATAGTGCAACACATTTCGTCAGACAAAGGTTAGGTTGAATAGTACTGTGTCAAATTATGTTTAGTTATTTAGGTTGGCATACTAAGTTACAAAATGTAGCCTCCGTATTTTATCCCTGATGCGTTTTTATAATCTAATAAAATAATTGCATATCAATTTTGATTTATTGATTTTATAGATAAACGTCAGAGAAAATCGAAGAGCCAATCAAGAATGGCTAATCCAGAGACTCTTGCAACTTTGGGCACACAAGATACAGGACGAAGACAAATAAGACACAGAAACAAACCACAAAATAGAAGACTAAAAAGATGAGTAACTCGGACCCCACCAAAAACCGGGGATGAACCGAAAGGTAAGCAGTTCCTGTCTCTTACAAGACACCCGGCATGCTATTCATAGTCAAGACGTGCTTGACACGACTATACGCAAACAAGCACAAATAAGAAAGAAGACATGAGCCCTCCTGCAAACAATTTGACGAAATTATGTAATACAGCTAAAGCAAACGCATTTAAAAAAAATCGTTGTTTGTAATACGATCCTGTCTTGTCTTTGTTATTTTTGCGTTTTGAAGTTTGAGGTTTAGAAAAGACTTCTGTTGTTGTGATTAGTTGATTGTATTGCCCTCCATTACTGTTTAACACAACGATCAACAACGTGGACCGCATCGATGATGTAATGGTTAGAGTGCTCGCCTCCAGTGAGCAGATCATAAGTTCGATCCCCGCATGTCGGATCAAACGAAAACTATTCAATTGGAAATGGCTGTTTTTGTTTCTGCGCTAAATACGCAACATTAAGTAGTGAGAGCAAAGACTAGTTGGCTTGGAATCAAGAGTATGAGTCTGAATGGAGCGACATGTCCACCGACAGACTGTTGTTTTAATGAGCTAGCCCTATAAACCTACAAGTAATCAGGAGTATGAGTCTGAATGGAGCGACATGTCCACCTACAGACTGTTGTTTTAATGAGCTAGCCCTATAAACCTACAACTAATCAGGAATATGAGTCTGAATGGAGCGACATGTCCTCCTACAGACCGTTGTTTTAATGAGCTAGCCCTGTAAACCTACAACTAATCAGGAGTATGAGTCTGAATGGAGCGACATGTCCTCCTACATACTGTTGTTTTAATGAGCTAGCACTATAAACGTACAACTAAACATTTTGGTCTAGTATAAAGTGGACTTATCATCATTAGCATCACAGCAAAATGTAACTTGCTCTTGTCATGGTAAAACTGAACTGGCAAATTGTTCACTTGGCGTTAAACAACAATCGACCTTTAATGGAGTACGCTGATGTTATATGGGATAATCAAAAACAAAATTTAATAAATAAATTAGAGAATATTCAATTAGATGCAGCAAGAATAGTAACTGGGAGGACCAGATTAACATCACATGACAGCTTGTATGAAGAAACAAAATGGGAGAAACTAAAAGATAGAAGAAATATTCACAAGCTTGTTCTCTTTCATAAAATTAATTACAATAAAACACCCCAATATTTAGCTGAATTAATTCCAAAAACTGTAGGTACTCGACATACCCATAATACTAGACAAATAAACAATATTGTTAATATAAACTGTCGAACTAGCCTTTATTCTGAATACTTTCTGCCCTCAACTGTAAAAGCATGGAATGAATTACCACTTCCCACCCGTAATTTGGAATCGCTAAATTCATTTAAATCTCTTATCAACACTAAAAACACTAAAGTTCCAGCCCATTATTATGTTGGATGTAGGTTAGGTCAGATATTACATGCGAGACTACGTATGAATTGTAGTGCCTTAAATGCACACCTCTTTATTAGAAACCTTGTTGAATCGCCAAATTGCAACTGTGGAATAACTGAAACTGTATCTCATTTCTTATTAGATTGTCCGCATCACACGACTCTAAGACAACAACTTTTCTTCTAACTTTTGGACATTCCCGAAACAATTTCACTGAATCTACTTATTTTTGGCTCAGTTAATCTAAATGATGAAGAAAACAAGGCAGTATTTAAATCAGTCCAAACCTTTATCATAAGAAGTAAAAGATTTACACACTGACATGCTCAAATAATATGTTTCACCTTTTCAATCTTATTCAATCTCTTTGTATTATTATTTTCAAGTAAATTGTGTAGTTTTCAACTACATGCTTACATACATTTTTTTCTCTTCCTCTTTGTATAAATAATTCTCACAAGTTTAAAATTTAAATCAGCATGCATATATATTTGTTTGTGATATTTGTATGTTTTTCATAGGAAACAGATTTAAAAAAAGCATTTGCTTGTTTCTGAATCCTATTATAGAATTGCTATTGTTCTGTTTATATATGTCAGTTATACCAATAAATATGTTTATACCAAACAACAATCACGCATTGCTCATTTCTTTAATTTCAACACACAAACGACCAACGATGCATATTTTCATGAATTAGATTTATTTGATGTGTTGATACAAAACTTTGTATCAGGTCGAGCCTGTTGAGTGAACCAGTATCACTACGAGTCGCGAAAGTGACGAGTTGTGATGCGATTAGTTCATACAACAGGCAAGACCTAATACAAAGTATTGTACCAACACACTATGTATGTAATAAGTGTATCTAACATGTCAATAAAAACAAAGGACAAGGTAGGATAAGGGGCATTTTTTGCCCCCTCTTATAAAAATCTCCATTTTGGCATATGTGTTAGGGATGACCTTAAAACTAAAAGAAATGGAAGAAAAAATATGTTCTGACTTTTACTTTGGTTGCCTAGCAACCAAATTCAGCATAATCCTGAATTTACACTGAAAGTACATGCATTTAAGTCCAGAAGTTTCTTTTAAACAACTATAAACTAAATAATCATGAAAATGAATTAAAATATTAATACTGTTATATGAAGGGTATTTTTCCTTATAATTCAATGCCAAATAGATAGTGTTACTTCCATAGCAACAGATTTTTACCCATAACAACAAGGCAAAAAAGTGTTCCATTTTACTTTAAGTAGCTTTAAGTTTACTAATTTCTAGTATTTTTTGCTCAGAATTGATTTAAAGTGTACCTATAAATACTTTTCTTAGTATTTGAGGTAACAAAAGGTTTGTGAGATTCCATAGCAACAGATTTAGCCATAGCAACCAGAAATGCAGTGAAATGGTGTGTCTTTCAGTCCATAATTTACTCTCAATACTCAAATAATCAATAATCTTGAAAATGTTCTTCTTTCTCGCTAGACAGATATGAAGGGTATCATTTCTAAATATTTCTTAGCAATTTTTAATTTGTACTTTCCATAGCAACGGATTTAACCCATAGCAACAAGGCAAATATGTTTCATTTTACATAAAATGACTTTCAGATCATGAATTCCAAGTATTTTTTATACGAATTAATTCCTAGTGCCCCAAGAAGTATTATTCTGAGTAGTTAAGATAGATTATGGGTAGAATAATATCCTTAGCAACGAATTTTACCCTTAGCAACCAGAAGCAAATCCTGAAAAGATGTGTATTTCAGTCTTGCAGACAGACATGGGTCAATCTTAATGAACCTATGGTTATTGGTAGGAAATGAAAATCATCCAAAAGGATATTGCATAGTATTCCGACAAGAAACAAAAAACTCAAAAATATACACCCAGCAGGCACAACAACGTTGAATCAACGTTGAAATTTGGTTGTTACGTTGAACAACCAAAATTCAACGTTGTTTCAACGTTACAATTTTTACGTTGAATTTGCAACGTTGAATCTACGTTGATATTACGTAGTGGGAACAACGTTGAAAACAGCAACGTTGTTTCAACGTTGAACATCCAACCTTCTCAGTTCAAAGGAGATGCAATATTAAAGGGGGAGGGCTTATTTGAAACTCTTGGGTTAGGCCCTTTTTAGGTAGAGAATTCTGGATTTATTTGTTTTTGGTGACTACGATTATTATTTTCATATATCAGTTGGAAACTAGTTGCAATAGTATTTCTCACAGATTGAAAGATAGGCTAAAAATAGTTTTTAGCAGTCAGCAAATAATGAAGTTGGTGCAAAAAGAGCAAAATGCCTATTTCACGTTAAGGCCAACCCCTTCCTAATTTTATTTTCATGCACCCCCTTTTTTTCCCTAAGACGAATCCCTTAATTTAAATCATAGCCAAATATGTCTCTGTTTCAATTTAATATAGGCCTCTTACTGGGACTTCCTTCCTACTTGAAACCACCATGTATGCGTTGAACTGTTAATCGAATCCGTAGGTAAAATTTCGTTTTATCATCTTAAAATTTTCGCGGGCTAGAAACAGGAAGTAACAAAATTCGCACATGCGAATTACCGAGCAGTTCAAATATCGAGAGCGCATATCAACACACTGACAGAGACACGAAGAAGCAGAAGATTTTTAGTATCCTCAAGGTGTTGTTTTTGGTGAAAACTGTTTTGGAGAGGTAATTTGCATATCACTAAACACCATCACCAAGATTTTCGTTTTAAACTCTGGTTAAAGAACAGTGCTCGTGTTGTTTGATTTACGTTGTTGCAACTACAGGTACGTGTGGACAGGACCCTATGTCCCCCCCTTTTTTTTAATTTTTATTTTTTTTTAACATCCATTTTTTTTCCATATAAACAACATTTTGCAACTTTGTATGTATCACTGTATGACATATATACAATAAATTCAATCAAACAGTAATTTCTATCCATGCCGGGTTTCTGACATAATATAAGAGAGAAGGTAAGTCACTTCGGTTTGTTTACATTGGGGTACCTGTTGGCGATTCATCTTAAATTTACTGAATAAAAAAGGCCTACCTGTCTGGAAATTCGCTTTTTCTGCCTCTATATATATTTTTATCCCTGAAAACACACATCAATATTTTTTTACAGCAGCTGACAACTCTCCTTGGAACACTTTTCCCTCGCGATTTGCGATTTTAAGACGACATTTTTGTAAACCAAGTTCTAAGCTACGGAAGTGTCGTTACTAGCGCCATCTGTGTGGT
>MJUT01040392.1:240217-250644 GCA_002080005.1 Gigantidas platifrons | reverse complement strand
AACATGACGTCATCCTACACTTATAAAAGCCGACTCGACGCGAAACATTCTCAAATAACATATAAGAACATTCTCATTCTGCACCCAGACGCCGAAGTGAACAGGCCTGTTTAGAGCAAACGCCAATTATACAGAACAGATGTAAGTCATACATGTAGTTTTAACAAATAAATAACATGTAGTTGAAATGTTTGATGTAGTAAATACCTGTACAATTGTTTTTTTACAGATGCATTCCTGTGGATATTGTCAACAAACCTTTGCCAAGAAGAGTCAATTAATGGAACACCACCGTCTAAACAAACACCATAATACATTTACCTGTGGAGTATGCCAGAAGTGCTTTACTAGAAAGGACAATCTCGATAGACACGAGAGAAAACACAACAACGACAGCTTCTTTTCATGTAACGAATGCGGATTGTTGTACAGAGGAAAGGATAACCTGTATCACCATCTGAAGAAGAAACATCAGAGTGGAGCCGGTTTACAAAATCAACCCGTGGATATCAACCACCCTGATCAGTATTACACCATTACTAAGGAGAAGGGAAAGAAGATGCCTCGATTTAACACCGAATCCAACGAGTACAGAGTTACGTTCAATGAATTAAACGTCCAGAATGTACCAGACATACTGAAAACCCTACAGAGCCTGTTCGACTCCATCTTGTATGATGTGACAAAAGAAATGCAGGTAGAGGATTTAGTCCAAGTTAGCCTCCAATATCCCGATTTGGATTTTCCGATCAGATTACCATTTATGCAGATGAAACAACTGACCAGTGAACTACTACTAACCGAGATAGAAAGAGTGCTACAGTCCAACGAACAGTTCGTCCTGGACCAGAGTTTACGACTGAATATAACACACGTCAGCCTTCCTAAGGGTGGGACTGGAAAGAGATGTGATTATGTGGACCCGGAGAGGTTCCTGAAAGATAAACGTTGCATCATCCAGATACAAAACAAAGATGACCTGTGTTGTGCCAGGGCCATCGTAACGGCTAAAGCTAAGATCGACGGACACGAGCAATGGAATTCTATTCGACAAGGTCGTCGTATCCAAGAAGAGTTTGCGTTGGAATTACACGCCAAGGCGGGGGTACCCCTACATCAATGCGGAATCGAAGATGTAAAAACATTTCAACGCTTCTTGGTAGGATATCAGATACATGTGATATCGAGAGAGCATTTCAACGGAATCGTTTACCATGGACCCACATCCGAGAAGAAGATCTACTTGTACTACCACGACAACCACTACGATGTGATTACCAGTATGACTGCGTTCCCGAGTCGTAACTACTTCTGTACAAACTGTAACAAAGGATATAGCAACAAAGAAGAACACGCTTGCAACAACGTATGTCATAATTGCCGGAAGATTCACGATCAAACTGAAGATGATTGGATGGATTGTCAGGATTGTGGACGATACTTCAAAGGACCAGCATGCTTCAATCTCCACAAGAAGACGACGACTACCGGAAACTCAACGTGTACCTCCTATTACAAATGCAAGAGCTGCGGACAAACCGTGAACCAACGAATGGGAGACCATACTTGTGGAAACGTCTATTGCAAGACTTGTAAAGAGTATTATCCATCTGAACACCAGTGTTACATGTTACCTGTGGATTACAACGATAGACAGAAGAAACAGACTTATATCTTTTTCGATTTCGAATGTACCCAATACGACATTATCCAGTGTGAACAAGGATATCAAGCCGATAACGACGGAAAGTGTATTCATTGCAAATCACCGAGGTGTGGAGCTTTCGAGCATAAGCCTAATCTATGTGTAGTACATAAAGTGTGTTTAAAATGCATGGATCAAGGTGTCGATAAAGACAGCATCTGCCAAACATGTGTAAAGAACGAACTGGTGTTTGCCGGACCGAACACAACTGAATACTTTTGTCAATGGTTGTTTTCCGGAGAAAACGAAGGGGCCACGTCATCGCACACAATTGCAAAGGCTACGATTCGCTACCCATATTATGGTATCTGTACCAACACGAAGTAAAACCAACGATTATTGCCAATGGAGCCAAGAACATGTATATCGAAGTACCCGGATGTCGTATTCGAATGATCGATTCCATCAACTTCTTACCTAGCGCATTGTCGGAACTACCCAAGATGTTTGGATTGGAGGAGCTCAAGAAAGGATATTTCCCACATTTGTTCAATAGGAAAGAGAACCAATCAGTCGTACTCAACCATCTACCGGACGTACATTACTATAACCCGGATACCATGAAACTGAAAGACAGAAAAGTCTTCTTCGTGTGGTATGAGACCAACTACCGACAACCATTCGATTTTCAAAGAGAACTATTGAGTTACTGTCGCTCCGACGTGTACATACTGAGAAGAGCCTGCCTAACATTTATACAACTTTTTTTGGAGATGACGTCTGCCGACGGACACGAAGGCATCGATCCTTTTCAGAAATGCATCACGATAGCCTCGGCTTGCAATTTGGTCTTTAGAACGAAATTTCTCCGACTCAATACCATCGACATCATTCCAGCTCAAGGATACCGTCCCGAAGAAAAACATTCCATCAAAGCCATGCAATGGATCAAATACTTATCGGCAACTGAAGGAGTCCACATACAACATGCTAGAAACGGTGGGGAAAAGGAAATTGGACCTTATAAAGTGGATGGATACTACGAAAACGAGAACGGACAACAATACGTCTTGGAATTTAACGGAAAGTTCTGGCACGGATGTTTACACTGTTACAATGCCAGCACCGTCAAACCGGTCAATGGTATGACCATGGATGATCTATACCAACGAACCATGGAGAAGAAACGATACCTGGAAGGTCAAGGGTATACCTACGTTGGAAAGTGGGAATGCGAGTTCGACAGAGAAGTTCGAGAAAACTACATTTTACGACACTTTGTCCAACAATCCGAGATGATTAATCCCTTAGAACCCCGAGATGCTTTTTATGGAGGACGCACCGAAGCTTTTACATTGTTTCAAAAAGACCAGGATATATCATACGTCGATGTAACCTCCTTGTATCCATATATCAATAAGACTGGAAAGATACCCATCGGACATCCCGAGATCGTCACCGAGGGTTTTACCGATATACAGCAGTACGAAGGACTCATAAAATGCAAAGTACTACCACCAAGAGGACTCTACATACCCGTATTACCAGTAAAAATGAACAACAAATTACTATTTATTCTGTGTAGAACATATAGTGAAAACCATCAACAGACACAGTGTCAACATAACGACGAGGAAAGATCATTAACGGGAACATGGGTCACGGACGAATTGAAGAAAGCATTGGAGAAAGGATATGTAGTTCAGCGCATCTACGAAGTGTGGCATTTCGATGAAACGGAACAGTACGATCCGAAAACGAAAAATGGAGGACTCTTTACCGAATATATCAACACTTTTTTGAAAATGAAACAAGAAGCCAGTGGATGGCCTAGTTGGTGTACCACTGAAGAACATAGACATAAATATATCCAAGATTATTTTGAAAAAGAAGGCATTTTACTGGACTATTCCAAAATAGAAAAAAGATCCAGGCCTCCGTTCGTTAGCTAAGCTCATGTTAAACAGTTGTTGGGGGAAATTCGGACAGAGATCCAACATGCCTCGGATAAAATACATATCCGACCCTGCCGAATATTTCGACATGTTGACCAGCGACCAGATTCTCGTGATGGGTATAAATTTTGTCAGCGACGAGATGGTGGAAATGAGATATCAATACAAAGAAGAGTTCGGCGAAGAATCCGGGAGAACCAACGTAGTCATAGTAGCCTATACCACCGCTCAAGCCCGTTTAAAGTTGTACAGTTATTTAGAACAATTAGGAGCCCGTGCCTTATACGCCGATACAGACTCAGTCGTGTATACCTCTAGACCAGGCGAGTGGACACCAGAACTCGGTGACTACCTAGGAGATCTCACCGATGAAGTACCAGACAACAGAATAATAGAGTTTGTCACCGGTGGACCGAAGAACTATGCTTACAAGATTGCCAGACCCGATAAGGATGGACATACGACCATATGTAAAGTGAGAGGCATCACTGAACTATAAGAACGCCCTAAATATTAACTTTGATACGATCAAGGACATGGTCGTTAACAACAGAGATGACGTCAAGACCGTGAGTGACAACTTCAAGATCACCAGAGACCACAAGAGATTACTTACCGTACACCAAGACAAAGACTACAGGATAGTCTTCGACAAAAGAGTCATCATGCCGGACTACAGCACGCGACCGTACGGATTCTAAGAGGGTCTCCTGTAACAGATCATCCCAGCGATCGAAGAACAATTGGTTCCGACTTATAAATAAAAGTTAGAAACGAATACTTGTTTGTTTGACATACGCCCAGATCAAATATATTAAGAAGATACCAAAGGGACAGACAATGGCAAAAAGTAAACACAGAAAAACTAAAGATTGAGCAACACGAACCCCACTAACAACCTGGGGTGAACTCGGGTAGGGTGAGCATTACAATCTCTAGTCCAAAAGACGAAAAACTTGTTTTACGACATAGTGTAAAATAAGATTTACCAGATGAACCATTTTAATAGCAGACATTTATCCCTCCTCCCCCTTCTCAAAAAGGCTACGATTATACTCCTCCTCCACCGTATGGTCATCATTACACCACCAGACCAAAACAGAGGAACCGTACACGAAGTTTTTTTCCCAGTAAAATTTGGTATAATACCTCATCAGCTACTTCAACATAAAGTTTTCTATAATTAATATTTCGAAAGAATATGGACAGCACACGTATACAAAAATATAGATTTTCTTCACATGGAGTCTGGTTGAAATCAATTGAATAAAGATTGCATCGATTTTGACATTTAAATCACCTACAGAGTTCATCAGAGGGCATTACACATGTATGTAAACGAAATACAAGTTAATTACTTCCTACAGGAACTTCATCAGAAATTAAGCGTTAAATATTGATATTTAAGATATAAAAACCCATATATAATATTTAGATAATAAATTAATGAGGTTTAATTAACGGGGATAATTAGTAATTAACACGAAATTATGTAAAATTTATTGGGTTTGGGATTTGTTATCGATCGAGACAGGTGTGAGAGCCGTCATTAGTCACGGTTGACTGAATTCAGGAGGGAAAAATTATTTTAACATTGGGGCAATGGGGCTATACGGGCATGCTCTACTACTAACATGATAATACCAGCGGGCATTATCATGTTATTGACCACTCGAGGTTTTAGAGTTGCGATGTCCCTTTTTTTTTAAACGCAACGGAGATCGTGCAGTTGTCAATGTAAACACACATTGTACTAAAATAAGTCAAAATTATTTAGAAAGTCTTATTTCCTTCAATGAAATAAAAAGAATATTTACTTATGTATAGGGCATTATCGTGATAGATAAAATGCCTTTGGGACAGTAGTATTGACTGAAACAGTGTTAATGCCCTCGCCTGTGGCTCAGGCATTATCACTGTTTCAGTCAATACAACTGTCCCTTGGGCAGTCTATAAATCATGATAATGCCATATTCATAAGTAACTATTATATATTCGAACATTCCTCCCCCGATGAGTTTGAACTTTTTGCTAATAGGTACGGTGTAAACAACAGAACCCCTAAGCCTAACCCATATTATTTCAGAGAATCTATACTAACAATAATCAAAATATATACATAGTGAAATAGAAATTAACACAAGGAATTTTTTTCCGTATTTACCTGCCATTTTTTTTTTTTTGCCAAGGCATGTAAGTTCCTGGAAATTTGAATTATTTTGTGAAAATCACACAGGAACATAAATACTTCCGTATATTAAACAAGTAGTTGACGGTAGAAAAAAACATATATATTAAGATTTAATTTATTCTCTTTCTAAAGCGGTTGTGGTGGTGGTTTATGGTGTTTAACGCTGCTGTCAACAATATTTCAGTTATATGGTCCGTTCTGTAGGTGGAGGACACTGGAGTACCCGGAGAAACCCACCAACCAGCATTATGTCACTGACAAACTTTATCATATAATGTTGTATCGAGCAAAAGGTGGAAATAACATTGTGTTTGAGAGTTTGACAACAAGTTTTTGAACGATGGTCACACTGTTGTTTAGCTAACATTTAGGGGCATTTGACGCACTATCACATTTAATGGTATCCTTACAATAACTAATGTTATAAGTAAAAAGTTACTATCAAACGGCACCCAATGGCTTCCAATTATGACGTGCATTCATCCCCCACCCCCACCCCTGAATGTAGATTGTCTCTTTTTGTGATTTAATACATCTGTAAATATTGCGATAAATGATAAATACCTTTTAATGAAGTACAGTAATTTGGAACCCAAGCATGTTTAAATCCATCAGATTAGTTTTATCAAACACCATAGAAAGAATACTATCAACCTTACCTTTCCTTGGTTTTTTAAGTTATTTTAATTGCAGATCTTTACAATTTGCTGTTAATCATTATAAAACAGCTGTTGGCTTCATGTGTATAGTATTCTGTTTACAATCTCGATTGTGACCGGTTGTCGATAAAACAATTTGGGCAAAAGTGTACATTTGATAATCGATCTTATTGAATTTTATTTTTTTCCTTATTCATTTAAAAAATATCAGTCATGATATTTCATCAGATTTTAACGGCAACCGAATAAGTCGACGAATGCCAAATGCGGAGCAGGATTAGCTCACCGTTCCGGAATGCCTGAATTCATACCGAAATTTATAGAGGCGAGTGCTGTTCAATTTTAGTTTAATGCGTTCCGTGTCTGCTTAGAACGTATATATTTGTCATGGTCCTTATTTAATTATTTTCTGTTTGTTATTTCATTTTGGCGTTTGAGAATGCCATTGCTTCCTCCCAACTTTCTTTTCATTTTCAATTTTTCTTATCAACAGGTGCGTCACCTCAATCACATACGATATCCTCCATCATAACAAGTCTCCTTCTTCACAATGTTTACCTTTCTCGACCATTTTCCATTCTTTTGCTTTTATTTGTGGGTATACACTGATTGATATACACTGTCGTTCAATGTTGAAATACCCTGCTGATGCAACACAAACTAATGATTACATCGCAATTCCCATAAATGTAAGACTGAACTAGTTCAAATAACCGACCAGCAACAACAAAAAATTGGCATTTCTATCACGGGGCAAGTGAAACAGTCTCACACTCCCAATCAGTTGAAATACAGATGTTGATTCATTTGGCACAAGAAATGTGTAACTCCCATCATTACATTATCTGCGACGTTTTAAAAGATGCCTGATTTATTTGCAAAAGTTATTGATTGATTCATATCATCCTCTTCATCATAACCGCATAGTATCATTCATCGCGCGTTTGCTTAACCGAATACATTTGTAGTTATGATTGAAGACATTCACAGCCGTGCATTATGTCGACATGTATAAGAAGAGTTTACAGATACCAAAGGGGTAATCATAATCCGCAAATCGAAGAAGAACAGACAACACAAAGGACAAACAACGATCTGCAAACGTTATTTCGACTGAAATTGGTTTTTTTATTGAGCGTTTACTCGAATTCCGAATTCGTATTTGTCTTTATTTGCTAAATATTTGGAGATCAGAAGCCGTTTGTTTTTAGTTGTAAGACAAAGTTTCAACTTCTGTTTTTTAACCTTTTATGGTCATTTAGGCTTTCTTATCTCCAAAGACATTGAGTGAGTGATTGCTATTTAACGCCAAGTGAGCAATCATCAGCCATATGATGGCGACAACAAGTTACATTTCGATGAGGTTATGACAATGTCCGTTCTCTACCAGACGAACACGCTTAGTTTTATTTTTATACTGCTAGCTCACCGAGACAATTGTCCGTCGGTAGTCATGTCGCTCCACTTGGGTAGCACATTTATCCTGATTCTTGGCAATCCGTCTTTACTCTTACCCGTTAATGTCGTGTTCTTAGCGGATATGCATCAAATATAAATTTGGTCATCTTTGGTTTGATTCTACTGGGGAACGAATCCATGATCAAACCGAACTCGAAGCGACCACGTTAACTATTACATTACCGATGCTGTTTTCTGAAATGTTAATATATGAAAAGGTGCAGCTGTAAAATATACAACCCTCTTTTTGTGGTGATGTCAATTATTTATATTTTTGTATTCCTTACCTAACCATCGGGGTCGTCGTGGTCGTGATCGTATGATAGTTGGATTTATAACTACCTATGCAATCAGTACTAGTGTTTATCACCATTAACGTTACGGGTTCGAAATCCGCCAAGGTCACTGACAAACTTTATTGCATAGAGAGATTCACAATTGCAGCCATACGAATTATAGCATATGGAATTAATTTTGAAGTTGCTATAATCATTTGATTTCCCACAAAATTAGATACTTTAAGAAAAGCTTGAGGATACTGAAATTGCGTATCGAAGGACAGACAATACAATACTCAAAATAAAAGGGACAAAAACAAAGATTGAGCAACACGCGGCCCATGTAAAACCGAGGATGAACGTAGATCCTCCAGAAGGGCTCCAATACTGACACCCGTCGTGTTATCGTTAAACAACACAAACATAATTTGACATGGAAATCATGGTGGAAATCATTTACACAAATATGTACAAATAACAAAACAATTGGGAGTGTAGACGAACCGAACATCGTTTTACGTGGGAATTTTAGCTTACGTCACAACTCGGAGCTAAAACGCGAAGACATGTTATTGGACAAAACTGTTTTGATCTAATTGTAACTTTCCATCAGTATATTGTAAACGATTATTTTAAAACTGACCCATTGTTTTTTTTATACAAGTTTAACATTTACCTTCGGTTGGTGTGTTCTTATTTGGTTGTCCGTTAGGTACACTTGCACTTGGTCCATTTGGTTGTCCATTAGGTTCACCTGCACTTGTTCCATCAGATATATCATTGTTTTTATTACTACTCTGTTCCAGTTCAGCTATATTCTTATTTGCATCATTCTCATTCTCCATTTCCATTGTTCGGCCAGTCCAGAAATTAGAGGAGCCTTACTCACACATCTTTTGTTTTAGTAAACTTATTGATTTGTTTGTTTTTCGAATTATCTATAAACAACTTATAAAAACACATATTTTGGTTTCTATCTTTTATAGCTATCATAAAATGAACTCTAGTTTTCGGACTCCGTATCGTATTGACAACAAAACGTACGATTAGTAATTTAGTTAGAAAGGAAATGGGTTTAGATGGACATATGAGAATATCCAACAATACAATTAGACACAAATTAAGATAAAAAAGCAGTGTTTTTCTTGAAATACAACATTTCACAGTCACAACAGAATCTTCAATAATGAGCATAAATAATGTTGTAATAAAGATATCATATATGTAACGTTAAATGTTTCTGCTTTATACATTATAGTGTTTTAACGCCACTTTCAACAATATTTCAGTTATATCGTAGAGGTCAGTTTTATTGGTGGAGAAAACCATCGGCCTGTCACAAGTCACTGACCAACTTCATCACAATGTTTTATCTAGTACACCTCGCCATGAACAGGATTCGAACTAACAACTTTAGTGGTGATAGGCACTGATTGCACAGGTAGTTGTAAATCCAACTACCATACGATCACAACCACGACGGCCCATGTAATGAAAATATGATATATGTCATGTGAATGAGGATTGATTGATTGATTTATTGATTGATGTTTAACGTCCAGCGAGCAAGTTTTCAGCTATATTCAGGACGAGAATAATTTAAACGCCACGGGACTCGAAAAAAGGAAATGTGATGGGTAGGGACGGATAATTTTGCCAGTGCAACAGGTCTCTTATGGACCACTCATCATGAGCATAATGCTCATAGTGAGCTGTTACACTGGGTTCTTTAACGTGCGAAGAGGGTGACAATCTCTCAACACGGGACCTCGGTTTTATTTACGTCTCATCAGAAGGACGGGTTGGCTGTGAATTTCTACATCCCGCACAATCGACGGACGCTCCTTCAAGCCGAAGAAGCTCTCGGTCCCATTTCTATACCCCGGGGTTCCCGCGGGGATTGTGAATGAGGAAAGACGAACGTTGATATAAATGTTATATAAGCGATGTGGGGACAGAAACCATAAAAACTGTTGTTTTTTTCACCTTAGATAACTTTTTTTTAATTAAAAAAAAATGTTCTATAAATAACTTTGAAATATTCAGTCATGTCCCGTAAAAGTTAAGGTTGTGACTAGGAATATAATGTTTTACAAATATCATGTAACAACGAAAAAATGAAAATTTGCGACTTTAAAATCTTACATCCAAATTATCTTAGAATTTTAATTTAGTCCCGAATTTTACAAAATACAAATAAAATTGATAATAATAAAATAAAATAAATAAATTAAACAAAAT
>MJUT01040392.1:217662-240038 GCA_002080005.1 Gigantidas platifrons | reverse complement strand
GTAGACTCTCTTTGAAATGTCTGATTAAAGAAATAACATTCCTGGTAAATTCTGACAAATTTGTACCTATAATGTCTATGGTATTTATACTAATTATATATGTATTTTTTTAGAGAAAAAATATTGTAATAAGCATAATTGTATATAAAAAAAACTAACTAACATTTGAATAAAATTTTTAATCTAAATTTTAGAAAATACCATGCACACTGTGTGGGAACGTTGGATTCCCCTTGAAATATCATTATTACTACCAGAAATAGGTGTTTAAAGCTCCATTACATACTCAAATGAACCATTAAAAATAACATTCTTGGTAGATTCTGACATTTGTTTATCTATGCATGTTTGGTATTACTAATTTATATATGTTCTTGTAGAAAACAAAAGCACTGTAATAAGCAAAATAGTATACATGTATAAGAAAATGTCATTCCAATAAATCGTGTGGAAACGTTAGATTCCCTTTGACATGTGTGATTACTACCAGATCTATGTGTTTAAATTCAAGCTCTATTAAAATTGTGACCTGTTTGTACACTCTAATGAACCATAAAAACAAGATGAACTGTGAGCTAATGCTCACTTATGATACCCCCGCATATATGTTCAATGTGTATAAAAACCAACTAAGTCGGCAAACAGGAAGTAGGAATCTGACGGGTCCAAAGCCGCTTCCCACAATATGGCATACCTATATGAAGCTTGTGACAAAATATCAGATTTCTGCCATCAATAGTTGCTGAGAAAAATGCGACGAAAAATATCTTGGGACGGACGGACGGAAGGACGAACAGAGGTAAAACAGTATACTCTCCTCCGGTGGAGCGGGGGTATAGGACGAACAGAGGTAAAACAGTATACCTCCTCCGGTGGAGCGGGGGTATAATAACATACTAGGTAGATACAGTGATCTTTGTATCTATATCTATATGGTATTACTGATTATATATTCGTGTAAAAACAATTACTGTAATAAACAAAATAGTATATGAAAGGCTAACATTCAAATAAAGAATTTAATTCAAATCGAAGATTTATATATTTTTTTTAGAAAATATCCTGTACATGGTACATCGTGTGGAAACGACAGATTATCTTTTACTTTTTTATATATACATTGTAAATGATCACTACCAGATCTGAGTGTTTTAAGCTCCATTACGAATTGTGACCTGTTTGTACACTCAAATGAACCCTAAAAAATAACATTCCTTATAGATTACCACATCTTTGTACCATTACTAATTGTATGTACTAAGTATTATGAGTAATTACAAGTATGTTTAGAAAACAACTATTGTAATAAGCAGAATAGTGTAGCAAAAACTTTACATTCAAATAAAAAGTTGGAATTAAAATCGAAAAATGTTTTTTTTAATAACGTGCAGTCAGATGTACTTGCTGTGCGTTGGGTTTTAAGACGGATCTTGTGTCTAGAGATTCAAAATAATATATACATACATAATACATTAAATGGAAGCATAAGATATTTCCACATATTCCCAATGTCTAAGGACTGAATTGCATAGAACAGCTAGACACAAAATATTGAAATCTGAATGGTAATGCAAATCTTCAAATTTGACTGGTAAACGAGTCCAATCTGAAGCTCAATACACTTGATCACGATACAGTTTAAAGTTATATAAAAAAAAACAAGTTACAAAGTACAGTTGATATACTTTGACACTTGACTGATATGATAGACATCATTTGATACTTAAAACTTAAAATTGAACTCAACACAATTCATCCATATTCATTTTGCATCAGACGCAATGTGATATTTTCTGTTTTTAATTTCATTATTTAACATACGTGTTGTAAATGAAGCTGAAATACATGACTATTGATGTCAGATGACTTGGCAAGTTGACTTTAGTATATATTTTAATGTTGATATGGTCATCATACGTGTACTTCAAACCATATAAAAATAAACATACCATAAAGTTGATAAGGCAACTAAAACGCAATAAGAAAAGATATGGGAGGAGTCCAGTTTATCACTCCTTTGGCGTCTTCAAAATTTTCTCGAGTTGTTCCATGCACAACATTCACTACTCATTCTTTAACATGGCATGGCATAATCTTGGAGGAGGCCTGTTGCTTCCAAGGAGTATGGTTATGATGTTCCGTACACAACATCCGTCATTCAGTACTCATTTATTAGAATGAACAAATCTGGGAGGACAGTCGCAGATTGCAATTGGCAAGGTTGTGTACAGCACCCGTCATTGGTAAGAAGAGTTTGAAGATACCAAATTGATAATCAAAATCAGTAAATCGAAGAAGGGCAGACAACACATGGCCAAAAGAAAAAGGACAAAAGTACAAACAATGATCTACAAACTACTACAAAGAAAACTAAAGATCGAGCAGCACGAAACCCACCAAAATTCGGAGATGATCTCATCCAGTGCTCCGGAAGGATAGGAAGTTTCTGCTCCACTAGTGGCATCCGTCGTGTTACTACTCTTTTAGTCAAATGTGTCAAGACTGATATTATCAAATTAGATATTCTTGAAAGGAGCTGTAATTGATATATTCAACATACTAGTGACTTCTTGATTATATGAAATAGTTAATGTTTATCGATCCCCGAGACGTTTGCGGTGGTGTAATTGTTGGCATGGTCGCCTCGAGTGTGATAGATCGGGTCGGATTTAACCAAAGACTTTAAAATTGGTGTTTGTTGCTTCTCCACTAAGCACGTAACATAAAAGGAAATAGGCACACGACCTGGATGCCTCAGAATCCGGACAATGTGTCCGGGCGGTGCAACATGTCTGCCCATGTACTGTTCCTCCCCAGTGAGTTAGATCTATCAAAATCCATTTTAGTGTGTATATCTAGTGCAAACTGGACATCGAAATGTAACATGTTCTAGCCATGATATGGCTGAAAATTGCACACTGTGTGTTAAACACCAATCACGCACTCACACGAATCCTGACATATGCACCTCTCACTCGAATCCTGACATATGCACCACTCACACGAATCCTGACATATGCACCACTCACTCGAATCCTGACATGCACCACTCACACGAATCATGACATATGCACCACTCACTAGAATCCTGACATATGCACCACTCATACGAATCATGACATATGCACCACTCACTCGAATCCTGACATATGCACAACTCACTCGAATCCTGACATATGCACCACTCACTCGAATCCTGACATATGCATCACTCACACGAATCCTACATATGCACCACTCACACGAATCCTGACATATGCACCACTCACTCACACGAATCATGACATATGCACCACTCACTCACACGAATCATGACATGCATCACTCACTCGATTTCTGGCATATGAATATCCCCATAACTGTACTTCACTACTGAATAAACAAATACGAGCTCTCTGACACAACAAATACGGCACAATAACACTACTTCTATTGAACTCCAAACTGTCACAGCATGTATGAAGGATACCGTTTTATGACCTAATGATAAATGGTATCTTATAAAATATATCAACATTTTCTTCTTTTTTTCTTTGAATGCACTCTAGAAATGACAACAGAAGTATGGTTCCTATTCTGTTTTCCTTTTCAGGTAATAAATAATGGAACTCTGCTATGTCCTACTTGTGCTTGGTGTCTTCTCTGTCACATGTGGACAGATGGTAGATCAGTGGAAAGTACAGGAATTCCCAAATCCTATCTACCAAGTAGAGGCGTGTGGAAGATCTGAAAGCTTGGACAAATCGTGGATTTGTGATCCAAACAAAGTTATATCAGAACAAGACGGTAAATTATTTTATATTTTGATTTGGATATTTTAAGATTTTGTTTTAGAATAACATTAATGAAACTTTATGAGTCGAAAACACAAGTTTTTGCATGTGCTTCCTGATATGACATTGTGTTCAGAACACATTTTCTATGTATTGTAAGATATAATGACGCAATTGTTTTCTTGTAATGTTTTACAGAAAACGTCATTGCTGCATCTTGATCCGACTTTTTCTATTCATGATTATAACGTGGGTTTTATTCCACTTTGAATAATATTGTAGTTACATGTATATCATGGCGGACGATTTTATTGGCAAAGACATACCTACATAGCTGTCAGTCCGTCACCAGAAAAGCCATTCAAAACACGCTAAAAAAATAGACTAAATTTAAAGATGAATATAAAATAAAGAGTATCTTTATCTTCAATATTAATATATTTTATTCATATTGAAATTTTTTTTCCGACTAAGGCTTAAGGGTAGGGTTATGGATCTGACGTTTAAGGTTACTTTCAACAATATTTCAGCTATATCATGGCGGTCAGATTTATTGGGTTAGGTCTAGGGACAAGTTTGACTACATATGTGTATTATGACATTATGGCAGCAAATAAAATAGATGGGGTTATGGTGTTTAACGCCACTTTCTACAATATGTCAGTTACCCGGTAGTCAGTTTTATTGGTGGATGAAACCAGAGTACTCGGAGAAAACCACCAACCTGTCGTACGTCACTGACAAACTTTTATTACATAACGTTGTATCGAGTACACCTCACCTGAGCTGAGTGGGATTCAAACTAACAACGTCAGTGGCGATGTTTCCCACTAAAACATAATACAAAATGTATTTAAGAAAAACGTAACATAGACACATAGCAACAAACCTGTGTAATTCAACATATCTTTTGTATACTCTATTTATTGGAATATCTCCATTCGTCTATTCTTTTCTTTTGCTTTGTTTACAATGCACAATGCATTTTGCAATGACATAAATATCACTTTGTTATTGTAAAAAATAATCTAATAAAATTTACAATCGCATTAATATAATTATGCAAAGGCGTAAACAATGTATAAATACTTAGTAAATAAAATCATGTGACAAATCACAAAGTTAACGCACCATGTTGTTTTTGTAAAGAATAATTGAGTTCAATATTTCTATTAAACTACAGATATACTGTTCTCTATTGTCACAACATATTTCGTTAAAATCCATTCCACGAAAGTCTAGATAGTCATATTAGTAGTCGTTACACTTCACGAAACCCATCGTTGGTGGAATGATTAGCGTGCTCGCTTCGAGTGTGGTAGATCATGGGTTCTAGTCGCAGTCAGGTCAAACCAAAGATTATAAAGTTGGTATGTGTTGCTTCTCCACTGAGTACGCAGCAGCATATAGAAGAACGACTGGTTGGCTCGGAATCAGGCTTTTGTGTCCGAGTGAAGCGCCATGTCTATCTGTAGACTGTTTTTTCAGTTAGCTAGCATTATAAAACCCTACTAAGCGTAAGCCACCACATTGAAAATCAACTTGTCCTCTCCATGATATAGCTAAAAAGATTGATGAGTTGGCGTAAAACAACAATCATCCACTCACTTCACGAATAAATATTGACGATTTCTGCTGGGACTTAAAAAAAACTATTAAAATGTATCCTTCTTCTTCAGTGAACGATATCAGTGATATGCTAGATGATATTTACAAGAACACCCGATGTAATTGTCAGACATGTATCGACGATAAAAATGGCTATGTTGTCATGGTTGCTATTATGCCCCGGATGTACAGAATTGTGAAGTAAGTTGATTTACATGTATAACGTTAAAAATTAGTTTGAACTTTCGCTTTGATACTGTAGTCAATGAACATGCAAAAAGAACATGCTTTATGGTGTCGCATGCGATATTCCAGAGCTTGTGGTTCCTATTGTGATGTCCTAATTGGGTTTGCTGCTAACAGGGAAGCTTCCGAACCGAGGGTTCCTTGTGGTTAAGTTGCAGTTATTACTTAGAAAGTTAAATGTTTTGTTGATATTGGTGGATTTGATGAACATCACTGTTTAAACTTTATCTTCACAAAATAATATTTTTAACTTAATCGCATGTACACACACAAACTCCAGAACACAAAAATGAAAAATAAACATAGCAGATTTCGACATTGTCAATACCTCAGCAGCCCAGTAAACCAATAAACTGTTTTCTTGAAATTTTATTTTTTATTTTAGTGCTTCTTCTCATCACAATGATGTCATGGTGGACGCCAGAATTTATGCATACTACTTGAGTTTATATTGGAGCAACTTTGCAAATTGTAAACAGGTTGTCCTGGTGTTATTTTCAAGAGACGATGGTGTGGTACGTACATTATTAGAAGTTTTTGTACAGTCCTAATAACATTTTTATATATCTTTCCCAAATTCATGATCAACATGATTATGAATGCCAGTTCTCTCTTTTTTTTTTTGGACAACTGCATGTACTATCTAAACCATTGGTTAGAATTGAATTCTGAACCATGTTTTAATATATTGTCAGAACTTATTTCACAATTGTTCGGTTATTGCCCAATTCTATCGAAGCTTACATGTGGGTATTTTCTTGACGTCAGATTCTTCTACTGGTCCTTTAATAACGCGGTATGTACGAATCCTAAATGTAAAAGGTCTTGTGTACAACAGGCGATTCTAAATTCTTTAAACCAGTCAACTTAAACTTACAAATATCTTAACGAAAGTATGTGGTTGATGAACGATTATTTTACCCGTTTTTATAATAAAAACATAGATATCAAAATTAGTGCGCACGACGCGTTTCTGGAATAATCTTATTAGGTACTCTCAAAATCCAAATATTGGAAAGACAAATGATTTAAAGTTTTGGGAGCAACATACATTTTTCTGAGTTCCATATATCTACTATGCATGCCATAACTTTACAATAATTTCTCATTTTAACCCTCAGTAAAATTTGAAATAGTAGTCACTACCGAAGTCATTACCCCCGGAACATAGTCGAATCTTTTATTGTTAATTATGATCCCCATTGAATGTGTAATCGATACTTATAACCACGTACACCTGTAACTAACTAATATATATTTATCACATTTAACAAATCCTACATTGTCGGAACAGTTCAAAAATCAAGTAGAAATATCATAGACAGTGTTAAAATCGATAATCCTAAAACACAAATACATGATTTCTCACTTTCCTGGCTTAGCACAGGCGCTTCCATTAAAAGATATCGGTTAAGCTAGACTAGTTTAATGGGCACACACCTGCTTTTTTAAGTCATGTAAGTGTTTTCGTCTTGTGAGTAAAATGCCAACCCTCACATATGTACATTTGTGATTTTTGTCAGCTTGTTTCATTTGCCCCTATTTTTAGGTATACACCTTAACACAGAAAGATGCTAGAACAAAACTTACTGACGAACTTGTTACGGAAATAACCCTGGAAAATCAGAGGTACTTCGACACGAATGAGAGGACTAAGATGGGAATGGGACTGAAATCAATGATTGATCAATACAGGTGGGTAATGTATTAATGTAAGATTGCATTATTGTGTCATGGTAGTGAAAGGTTGACGTTCTGGAAAACAGAAATAAAAACAGATGGTAAATTTGAAAGAAATCCTGAAAAGTTTGGTAATTTATTGATGTAAAAGCGCTAAATGCGATCATGGCAGTGAAAGTTGGACGTTTTTGAAAAACGTAGGGTAAATTGGAATGACATGCTTAAAATTGACAATACAGGCTACCTCTTAACTTGATACGAATATTCATATTTGTAACCAGTAATCAGCTATGCCAAGTTTTATAAGTATGAATACTTTTGTAAATGGAAATTGGTAAATATTGAATATAGATGCATAATGCTTCCTATGGATGACTGACTGACTGACTTTGTAATCGCGAATGATATATTCGAGAATATCCAGTTAGTTAGCCAATACTACCTTAAACGACGAACATAAAGGTCCTTAGAGATGTCTGAATACTAAAAAAACAGCAATATAAACATAAACAGAACGGTATAACAACACAAAAGCTCGGATAATATGAATTCTTACAAAGACCGCGAGTGAAGCAAATTGTTCCGGAACGGCAAGGCTTCCCTGCTCTACAAACAGGATCAATAATGTTCAGTTAAGTATGAGCGGCGGCCTGAACGATAATCTGAACCCTGACATCGTAATGCAATCCCGAATAAACATATTGAACATAGAAGAAAAAAGAACCTAGAAGTGAGATTATAAACATACATTGTTTTGAAAGCCATGAGATACACGAAACTGAATGCATGACCAACTTGATTACACTTGAAGACCTAAATATACTATATATGCAATCATACTTGAATGCATGGCCACCTTAGGTAAAAATCAAAGCCTAATTAAGGACCCAATACATGAATATATTATTGCTTCCTTTTCTCACTGTCACTTTTAGACATCAGGCAATGAACATGACTAATATCAGATCCTTAGCATCTCAGGAATATAATAATGACCAATATGTACCTAATATTGATCTAAATATTGTGCCAAGAGTGATCAAAATAACATTTGATTATGGAAACCATCTACTGTCTATCTTTTAACTGTATCTATATACATAATATTAAGATATATATGAATGTAATATACATGTATGCATGCTAGATACCGGTATAATAGTATGTTATCTTCTTTTGTAGACAAGCCCTTAAAGGACAACGGCAATAGTGAAGATTGTTCACATACAGAGTGTTTTAATTATAACGAGACAGATATCCATATACAATGTATTCAATATGACATTTCCAAATAAAAGTGCCATTCTAAATTACCGGTCTGAAGTACGTTCACTATTAACAATCAGAAAAGCAATGATAGCAATAATCTGTTTTAAGATACATCTCTTTACATTTAGTAATTTGCTGAAACAATACATATACCCCCTCCATCCTTCCCCCAATACTGACTAGTCTATTAAACATTTATATCTCATTGGGAACTGCTAATCCTCCTGTAATCTTATTGAAATTTGACATTGACACTACCAGGCTTGGTTTGGTTATGGTGTTTAACGCCACTTCAACAATATTTCAGTTATATCGTGGTGGTCAGTTTTTGTGGAGCAAACCGGAGTACCAGGTGAAAACTACCGACCTGTCGCAAGTCACTGACTATCAGTAATTAGATGAAGAATTGTAAATATATCGCATATTAATAGTGGAACTCTGTCCTATAATCACGGCGTACATTTTCCCTGTCGGTCTACTGGGCGATTAATAGAGGATTAGGAGTTATCGAATATAATAAATCAAATCATGCTATAAATATTTAATCTAGTCGATCTTACGAGCCAGACCAGGCAAATGTCAAAACAATTACGAAAGAGTAAGAAATGCATAGAAGTAGTATCATAAACAGTGTTGTTTCTCTATTTGTTCATCTCATACAATAAGCTTTATTTGAAGTCAGAAAAATCAAACATTACAACACAAGCTCTAATGAGCTTTTAAATCCGACATAATATATTGAATTACATTGTTTTGTATATTCATATTTTGCCGGCAATATGCAAATATGCAATATGTGGAAAGTAGAGTATAACAGGAATTTTATCATTACATTGTTTATATACCAATAAAAATTAGATACCAATACCAATATTAGAATTATGGGTAATGAACGTACTTCATCCTGGTTTCTAACTTTTGTTTGGATAAACAGAAACATGTTAGTTATTGTAATTATTAAAATAAAACAAATACGGAATGACAGAAGTCTAAAACACCGCGCAAACTAAAACGTTGAGTGACTGGTGTGCAGTTAGATTTACCATGTACATGACGATCGCGATCTCAATTTCATGTAATAGTACACAAAAATGTACATAGATATCACATGTATATAAGGTATCTAAATATCTGGAATTATCAAAGGATGGCTCTTCTGCGGTAAATTGCCCAAACAAGGTTCTGTCTTGTGTTGCTTTGTTACATTAATGTTAGAACTGTTACATTTGTAAGCGGGTAGTTCGAAAGGTCTTTGTACACTGTATATCCCTCTTCAATATTATCCTTATAATTATGGATCAATATTGCACTTACATTTACTATGCTGTGCTTCAGTGAAAGTTAATAAGGTTAATATATTAGAAACAACATGTACATACAACATGTTGTGTAAATACATAAATGTTTAGATCTTGTAAACCCATGATAGGAAGGTTTAGATAATACTTTAAAAGTGGACAGGATTATGGTGGTTAACGCCACTTTCAACAATATTTCAGTTATATTGTGGCTGTTAGCTTTGTCGAAAACCACCGACCTCTCGCATGCCACTGGCAAACTTTATCACACAATGCTGCATCGAATACACCTAGCCTGAGCAGGATTTGAACTCACAATGTTGGTGGTGATAGGCACTGATTACATAGGTAGTTATAAATCCAACTACCACACGATCACGACTACGACGGTCTAGAAGACTAGATAATGATTTAAGGTACATGTATATCCCATTACATCACAATCAATTTAAAATATAAAGGGCCGAAATTATACAGGATTGACATAATGAAAATGGTGCTTGTTTTGTTCTTGGCAACAATTGTAGTTCAAAGATAAAGAGAGATGATTGTCATATAACAATGGAAGTGCATTCACACATAAGGAAAAAAAACATTTTGATAATGGAGAGCTCACCAAAGGATGAGAACAATTTCTACAACAAGACATCATGATTGTGTCATTGCTAAGATAAAACAAAAAAGGAAAGTATTGTTGAAAGACAAAAGTCTACTACCTTACATGGCCACCTTCATTTTTATCATTTACCATAATGTAAATCCCTGTAAATTCTGTCATTAAGAATATATTAAAATTTCTGTTTTCAAGTGTCATGTATCAGTGTGTATTAAGAATCAGTAATAATTGATGAATTTTGTTATAATCTAATTAAAATTAGACGTATGTTGTGTCTTTCTTTTTCTCAATACCATTACATTGGACTATATCTCGTATGGGGTCGTCGCCGTGATCGTATGGTAATATGATTTACAACTACCTGTGCAATCAATGTCTATCACCACTAAAGTTGTGAGTTTGAATCCCATTCATGGTGAGGTGTACTCGATACAACATTATGTGATAAAGTTTGTCGGCTTGCAGCAGGTCAGTGGTTTTCTCCGGTTTCCTCTACAAATAAAACTGACTGCCACGATATGGCTGAAACATTGTTGAAAGTGTCGTTAAACACAATAAACCAAAACCGAAAATGTATGGGGTCATGCCACGGTTCCCTCATAGTTTTATAACCGAGTACACACCAAGAACTATTGTCCCAAAGGTCAATATAACTATCAGTCTTGTATTTGATTGGATTGTCAAAGATCAATGATTATCTGACATGACCCCAAACTGGATGGTGTTAGATGTTAGTGTATTATCATATTATTTTATTCAAACTAGTAACAATGACCTTATTGAGGACACCACAGATATGTCTGCTTCATACATTGGCCTACACCTGGAAATTGACAGAGAGGAATGAAACGTTACAACAAAACTTTCAATTTTCATATATGTGAACTTTCCATTTACCCGGTATATGTCTCTGTTGATATGGTATTCCAGAGCTTGCAGATCATATTGGTGTTTCTTTGATAGACAATTGTCGATAGTGAGAAAGCTACTCAATCAAGGGTTTCTAGTGGTTAAGCTTATGCCGCAATTTTGATAGATTTGCGATTGCCATCATAACTATTATAGAATATTCGTTTGCGACTTATCATCAGATTTTTAACAAGAGTAACACGATGGGTGCCACTACTAGTGGCGCAGGAACTGCTTACCCTTCCGGAGCACCTGGGGTCAGTCCTGGTTTATTGTAGGGTTTGTGTTGCTCAATTTATAGTTTTCTAAGTAGTGTTTTGTGGATCTTTGTCTTTCGTGTTTTTCTTTTGGTTACTGTATTGATTGTCCTTTGATTTATGACTTCTGATTACCCATTTGGGATCTTCAACTTTTCTTATTGTTGTTTCGATTATTTTTAACTTTAAATTTCATTTGTTGCTTCTGTTTAGACAGGTTCAATGTTAATATGTAAGCATTATAAGTTGGCTAATACATTTTTGTCTCTGTACCAACAATCTTCGCAGTCGTCATCATATGGTTGTATGATTTAAATTTACCCATGAAAGCAGGATTTATCACTATGAATGTTTTTGCATTCAATTATCACTAGTAAATAAACGTAAAAGAATACGAATGGGTAATCAAAAATGGACAATCTAAAAAAAACTGGGAACATGGTGTACACAAGACGAAGAAAAACATAGAACTTCATATGATATAGATTATCAGTTATTTGTGGCAGGTATGTATTTTTCTCTGGGTTTATCAGTTATTTGTGGCAGGTATGTATTTTTCTCTGGGTTTATCAGTTATTTGTGGCAGGTATGTATTTTTCTCTGGGTTTATCAGTTATTTGTGGCAGGTATGTATTTTTCTCTGGGTTTATCAGTTATTTGTGGCAGGTATGTATTTTTCTCTGGGTTTATCAGTTTCTGGATCAAAAAAAGATCACAATGATGTAACTTGAATATTGTTTTAAAAGTGGTCTTAAACACACATAATACCATTCAGGTGCTAATTCAGATGGGGTGCCCCCTAAAAAATAAAAATAAAAAAAACGGCAGGGTATCGGCTGCCGATCGTCTGTTGTTAAACAATATTGTTTTATGTATAACCATTTACATCCTTTACTGTCCAATGAACTTCCAGATCGCTGTCCTGGAACTGCTGTGAACGCTAGATACCTCGTCTACAAAATATGCCTCTCCACAAACAGTGAAATCTTTCATCCGAAATTAAATTCATTAGCACATTGGTGTTACAGATCTTCCATGAGAGAACTGCAAATTGTATTTTTTATTTATTTATTTTTATTTATCAAATACTGTCATATATTATAAAACATGATTATATAATTGTAGGTATGATATGTTTGTTCTTTGTTACAATGTTAAAGATAATGTACACCTAATCTAATGAAAATATTAACTCAAAATACTATATGAAAACTTTAACGAAATACATGAATAATTTGAAAATGTTAACGAATACATGAATTATATAGAAATATTAAAGAAATACATATAAAAATTGATGCATCAAATGCATCACAATCAAATTGATACAAAAAATATATCAGATAAAATGGATACAATAAAAATATCGTAAACACATTGATACATCAAATATATCGTTGAATATGTCCACAAATTTAACCAATCCAACCAAGGAGCTTAAGAGCTGTGATGATGGAGAAAACAAGAAGAGACAGGAGACCAATATATCCAAATGCTCCTCTCATTCTCTTTGACGGATCTGAAGAGAAAACAATAAATGTAAGTAACATGTTTGGCATTGATTCCATAATCACATGGTTGTTCAAATGTAAGAGAATGGTGATTAACAAGTACCTTAAAGTGTCAGAATCGTGATAAATAAGTATACTAAAGTGTGAGAAACAAGTACCTCACAGTATCAAAATCATGATAAATAAGTACACTAAAGTGTAAGAAATGTGATAACCAAGTACATAAAAGTCTGAGTGAGTTAGTGTCTCAGTGATGGTTGCTTAATGTCAAATGAACAATGTTTTCAGCTTTATCATGATGAGAACATCTTTCCTTTGACGAAATGATCTCCACTTTGTACTAAACAAACAGGCTTAGTTGGATTTTTATAGTGCTAGCTTACTAAAACAACAGTCCACGGGAATACTGTGTGTCACCATGTGCATCAATCCATTGAAACATTTTTCAAATAAACAATTAATCCTGAGCCACAAAAATGTAAAATTATCAGAATAGAAAGTGAGCTGTTATGCATAGGTGTGTTAAGGGTATCAATCTTGTTCTCTGCTTCCATGATTTATCCATTTGAGTTTAGAACTGTTCCCACAATGCATTATTTTTATTTTTGTTTTTCATTTTATCATCTTATCTCTATAACAACAACATATACATTTGTACAACTTGGAATACTTCAGTACACAACTCTTCTTATACTTTTCAATGTATTTGGTATAATGTATAATATATTACCTCCTGTGTAATATCCTAAGGCATAAAACACACGACCAGCTATCCAAACAATACCAGCTATAGCAGACATTTTCTGAAATTGTAGAAAAAAAATTTAGAGTTATCTCCCATTTTCTAGAAAAAAAATGGACATGTATATACGATATAATCAGTACTTTTACAGTAATATTCTCACTTGGAATGAATAATATTTTTTAGGTTGATTCATTGACTGATTAATGTTTAACACCAAATTTGGCAGTATTTCAACATGTATATCGTTGAGCAAATATTAATTTATTTTTCAAGCAGTCTTTGGTCATTAGGTCTTTGTGGTGTTTAACGCCACTTTCATCAATATTTCAATTATATTGTGGCAGTTTTATTGGTGGAGGAAACCAGAGTGCCCGGAGAAAACCACTGACCTGTCGAAAGTCAGACAAACTTTATCACATAATGTTGTAGCTAGTACACCTCGCCATGAACAAGATTCAAACTCAAAAGACACTGATTGCATGTACATGTAGTTGTAACTCCAACTACCATATGATCACAACCATAACGACCCCTTTTTTCAAATGGAGTTATCTTATTTATAAAATATGTCAAATATATATATATATATACTAATGTTCACTGAATAAAGTGAAGATCATGTGAAATAGAAGTGAAATGACCTTGAACATGATGAAATCCATGCGGATTTCACCTCGATCTTCTTTTTACTATCTTAAACTTATTATATATATATGTTCTCTTTTTGAAAACCATAGTATAATTCACTTAATTTTATGATATTGATATTCATGGTACTAGTAGGTTCAATTTCATCAAGCAAAAAAGCCTATGAAGCTTAAGATCAGTAATTGACGTAAGGGAATTGCTATTTTTGTTTTGGGGGACTTCGGTGTCCTCTATTTTTGGTACCAACACATGCTGATTGCCAAGTGAAAAAATTATATTTTGTTGCCATGTAGACATGCATTAATCAATGCTAGGAGAGATAGATAACTTGGAGTTGCAGGAAAGATTTAATTCGTTCAAAATAAAAGATTAACATCTACATTATTATTCAGTAGAAAAGACATACAAATGTACATGTAATAGAATTAACTGCATCCTACTATTAGTATTGTTTAAATCAACATTTATTTACTTTCTTTTACTGTTGTTCCTATTTCGATTTTGAAAGTTTATTTATATTGCTTGGAATCTGCATTGTACATGTACTAAAATTAGCATTTCTTAGTGTATCAATGATATATTTCTGTCGGTCATAATTAGTCTTCTCATGTGTATAAACTACGTGTAGATAAAACTGCATATACTGAATAGTGGGTTATTTTAGGTGTGTAAAATTGAGTTGAAAGTCTGAATTGGTCCATCAACATTGTCATATAAGAAGACATGTCAGTGATGACAGTTTTGATTACTTACCGGAAATGTCAGTCCTCCAAATATCAACAAAACCAGAAAAATTGGATAGCCTTCTAGCCTGCAAATAATAAGAACATAACTATAAGAAAATGTATTTGGGTTTCGATAAAGCTGTAATTTGCCTGTTCTTCGATGCCGTCGCGCAAACAAAATTGAAAATGGAAGACATTAGGTCTTAACTGGGTCTCATGGGGTCCGATATTAAAGTTTGTCCTAGTGATCATTAACACGGAATTTAGATAAATGCTGGATATTTGATTTTTTTTGTATATACATGTACAAAAAAGTACTACATGTATATACATTGTATATTCTTCAAAGGCAAATGTAGTTTTATATCTAAAGTAAGTTTATAGCTCGTCTGGTGTATTGTAAGAGTGCTATACATTCTACCAATATTCTTATGTGGCCAAAAACAGAATCAATGATTCAAAATTCCACCTTATTTTTTTAGAAGAAAAGTGTGGGTGTCGACTCTGAGACAAAAGTAAATACTAGTATGTCTGAGCAAGAATGTCTCCCATGACGAAAATGGTTAATCCATTATGTCCCACTACTTGTGTTGTGATAAACTGAATTCAATCATTACTGTTATTGGGGGTATCAGTCATTTGACTTACGTGTTTTGATGAGCTCTCTGGTAACAGTTGAAGCTGTCATTGTCACTATACATCTTTGGATACTGAAACAAAAACATACAAATGTGAAGTCATTTATTACATTGATTTTACCTAAAGTGAAGTTGCTATGAGTTCGAATCCCCCTCAGGCGAGGTGTTCTCGATACAACATTATGAGATAAAGTTTGTCAGTGACTTGTGGCAGGTCGGTGGTTTTCTCCACAGAATCAGTTGAATTTGCATAGTGCTGGCTTACTGAAACATGAACCACATTCCGGCGTTAAACATGTTCTTCCACAGAAACGTTATCCAGACTCCAAACAAACCACCAGAGCCAAAACAATATTTGATTATCAGAGAGGAGGAAAATATATAATCCTATTCTTTGATTAGCATTTGCTGTCTCTGTGAGCTTTAAGTCGTTAGAGAATACCAAAGGGGCAACCACAAAATGGGTAGGGGGGGTTCTATCAGGTAAGTTGTATGAGAAATACAAAAATGTATAACCATACAGCCAAATCCATCATTAAAATAACAGCTGAAAACTTGCTATAATATATATATATAGTTTTCCGGGTGGTAATTTACAAGAGGTTTATTAATGGCATCTACTTCTTCTGTTTTAGTTTGTATATCTGAAAGTTTAGACTTGACAGTGATGTGGCTCATTACATCAGAAATATCAGATAATCAGTGTTGTATTTACTTACAGGAACTTCATATTTCTTTCTGGCTCCGACAACATTTTTAGCTTTCCATATGATCAGGGTTTCAGCCAGGATTTTGAGACCATTAGTCACTTTTGCGGAGCAGAATTTTTTTTTTGTAGAAAGTTGTAAAATAAATTATTATTTCTCAGACCTCATAATAAAATTGCAACAATTGGAATAAAAATACTGTGGTTATTTTTTTTTTCATTGCAGACACGTGTCTGTTTGTAAATAGTTTTATAAATAGAATGCAGTTATTAATACCCCAATGCAGATCGATAAAAATCTTATGGGTCCTCGTGCAGTGTATTTCAACTAATTGAATGACCAACCGTTGCATATAAATGAACATATTAAATATGAGAACTAAGATTTCATGTCACAGAAATGGGAATAAATACATCAAAAGTTCGTTTACTTAAAAGTAGCTTTGGTGGATGCGTACTCCTCTTGCATTTTTGGTGGCGCCATTTTTATTTTAAAGTTTCTTTAACCAAAATTTATAACTTTTCGAGAAAATCACTTTCAAAATACTTAATGGTTACGATAGATTTCAATAAACATGATATTGACATTTTCATAAATGAAACGTGGCAACAATAGTTCGTTATTCCGGACATATTTTTTTTTCGTTATTCCAGACATTGTGACGAATCGTGCAATGAATGACGATTACAAAAATATGTCCACTTTCAATACTGTGGCATTTTGAGTACATGTCACAACTATAAAAAAAAAATCATTATCGTTGATTGAATTCTTTGTCGGGATCATTATCTTTAACCAGGTAAATCAAGCCAGGTGAGATAGAAGATTAGCAATCAAAACAAAAATTCTATAATCCGCATGTCATAAAATTGTCATTGTAGTGACTAATTAGTTTTAATCAGCAAATGAAGAAGAAAAATGGATTTTTACAAACATTTTTCTATGATTTTTTGAAAATTCAAGTGGCGAATTGGGTACGGGAAATACTCGTCACTTTCGAAAATCAACCGTCAATGACGAAAGTGACGAGCGCTAGCTGAATCACTGATGATCATGAACAAAGATGCAATAACTGTCAGGATAACATATCCAAATTCTCCGGGGAGGGTGAATGTTTCTGTCATTTTAGCGGAGATTGTGCTGGCGTCCTAAATTCTAATCTTAACAATAACGATGACCTCAATACGTAAACAAAGAGGTCCAAATTTAGAACATGCTAATAGCGTCTTCATTTGCAACCAATTCATTAATACCCATGTAGAACATATGACTAAAATGACATATTCGAAATCTGGGATATATCGACCATCATCTTTATTTAAAAAATAATAAAACACGAAAAAGAAAGTAAGGCAATTATAAAACACAAAATCAATGTTCCGTGCAACCATGATTTTCCGGATTTGTTGATCTACATCTACATCTATGTGGATACTGGAAAGTCGCATGTTTGCATAAAATCCAGGAATAAAAACGCAACTCAGGCACTCATGGAAGCCCTCCAAAACAGATTAAAATCAATAAAACTATTTACAACATGGACATCTGGTATTTACATCAAGTAGTCCTCCAAGGCTGTCTTGAAGGACTCCACTGTGGACTGGTCTTTGATGTCCGGTGGCAAGTCGTTCCACTCTGATGTAGTCCGTGGAATGTAGCTGTACTTGTAGGTGTTCATTCTAGTAGACAGCCTTGTGAATCGTTTCTGATGGTAGCTCCGTGTTTCTCTTACTGATGTTAGCAGGTACATGTAATCAGGGAGGTCAACTGCGACTTGGTTGTTTACAGCCTTGTAGAAGATGGCTAGTCTACTCAGTTGCCTCCTCTGTTGTAAGGTTGGTAGTTTCAGCTCGTTCTGCATTGATGTTACACTAGCAGTTCTATCATGGTTGTTCTTAATAAATCTGATTGCTCGTCGTTGTACTTTTTCCAGTTCGTCTATTTCTGTCTTATAGTGAGGATCCCATACTGATGAGGCATACTCTATTTGTGGTCGTATCAGGGTGGTATAAGCTGATTTCTTGGTATCCTCTGAGCATTTACCCAAGTTCCTCCTCACAAACCCAAGTGTTCTGTTAGCCTTGTTTGTTGCAATCTGGATATGTTCTTTCCATCGCAGATTCTGGCTAATCTCGATACCTAAGTATGGATGATGTTCTACATTTGTGAGGGTACTGCCAAACATGGTGTAGTTGAAGGCTTTAGGGTGTCTTCTATTGGTGATCTTCAGTATGTGACATTTGTCAGTGTTAAATTTCATCTGCCAGTTATTCGTCCACTTCGTCATTCTATCAAGGTCTTTCTGTAAGATGGTATTGTCCTGAGCAGTTATAGTTTCTCTGAACACTAGGTAGTCATCAGCGAACAGTTTGATGTGTGTTCCTTCTGATAGGTTGTTACCAATGTCGTTGATGTAGATAAGGAACATGAGTGGTCCTAAGACCGTTCCTTGTGGTACCCCTGATGTTACTGGGACTGGAGTGGATTCCTCCCCATCTACAATGACCGTCTGTGTCCGTGATGTTAACCATTTTTCTATCCAGTTCAAGGTGTTTCCATTTATCCCGTAAAATTTCAGTTTCATCGACAGCCTTTGGTGGGGCACCGTGTCGAATGCCTTGCTGAAATCTAAGATGGCCATATCAACTTCAGCATTTTGGTCTAATGATCTTGCCAAGCTCTCGAGTTGATGAGCTGACTCTCACAGGAGTGCCCTTTTCGAAATCCATGTTGGAAATTTACTAGTATATTGTTGGTCTCTAAGTGTTCCATAATTTGATGGAAAATAATATGTTCAAGCAGTTTACAGGCTACAGTGGTGAGAGAAACCAGTCTGTAATTTGCTGGTTTTGCAGTAAGCCAGTCTTCTGGTACATGTAGTTCTCCAGTATTAAGCGACTGCTGAAATATGGAGCACAAGGCTGGTGCGATTCTGTCTGAACAGTCTTTAAGTATCTTTAGTGGTTGATCGGTTGAAAAAAGGGGGGAGGGGTTACTATCAGATAGGTATGAGAAATATAATTATAGAGTCAAATCTATGATTAAAATAACAGCTGGTAAACTCGCAATAGCATAGTTTTTCCAGGTGGTAATATAAGGGCAGTAAAATTGTTCTACAACACGGCGGAAACATAATCTGAATGTGAGACGTGAGTCGAATTGTGATGGAAAGAAATAATATTGTTAGATGTTCCATACGCTGGCTTTACATCTAGACTCATTTTGTTTTCGTTTATTCATTCACCCTGTTGTATCTAAAAGTTGAAGGTTTGACAGAAGTGTGGCTCATTACACCAGAACAAGGATTTGTCTACTATTTAATTTTAAATCCTTAATCAGAAACATGACCAGTGTTATTTTTACTTACAGGAACTTCATATTTCTTTCTGGCTCCGCCAACTTTGGCAGCTTTCCACATTACCATAAACAAAGATGCAATAGCTGTCAGGATAACATATCCAAATTCTCCGGGGAGGGTGAATGTTGCAGTCATTTTAGCGGCGATTGTGCTGGCGTCCTAAATTCTGAACAATAACTACGACCTCAATACAATGCGTAAACAAAGAAAGAGGTCAAAAGATGGAACAAGCACTTACCGGAACACCATATTTAGAGCGTGCTAATAGCGTCCTCATTTCCAACCAATTCATTAATACCCATGTAGAACATATGATTAAAATTATATATCCGAAATCTGGAGAGATATCGACGATCATCTTATTTTTTTAAAAATAAAAATGAAAAAGAAACTAAGGCGAATATAAAACACAAAATTATTGCTCCGTGCAACCATGATTTTCCGGATGTTACTTTTTACGGTGGTCATAATTAACATGTTTTAAAATACATGATAATAGCTAAGAAAAAAAGAAAAAAAAACGAAAAAAAAAACAACAAGAATTAATAACCCTTATACATGAATCAGTACCATAAAAGTGACATTGGGCGGGGGNGGGGGGGGGGGGGGGGGGCATATTTTTATTCAATGCCTAGATGTGAGTACTACTTTGAATTTGAATTTTGGTGTTTAACGCCACTTTCAGCACTATTTCAGCTATATCATGGCGACCAGTTTTAGTGGTGGAGGAAGCCGGAGTACCCGGAGAGAGCAACTAACCTTGGGCAAGCAACTGGTAAACTTTATCACTTGCGGCTACGAGTCGAGTGCACCCTTATTTGTAATATGCAAAGCTGGGCGCGAACCCACGCCGTATTAGTGATAGGCTTGTATGAGTTGTTAGATCAAACGACCTAACTCATTGACCCCCCCCCCCCCNCCCCGGGCCCCCCGAGTACTAGTAGAGAAATACACAATACATCCGATGTAACTACCAGATTGAGCAATATACTAAGCGATCACAACTTCTCCCATATCTAGAGAGACAGACAATGCGTATTGGCTGAGTATCCTTTAATGTGATAAAAATAAAATAGCCATTAAATAATTCAAGCTAGGTAAACATAAAGAATGTAGTACATATGAGAAGTGAAAAAAAGTTTGAAGTTACCAAAGGTTCCACTAGTGACACCCGTCGTGTTAATCTAGTTACACTGGGTGATGAGTCGTGAATGAGGAAAGGCCCGGGAAGTGTTTACGACAAGTGGAACATCAGACCATAGATTAGCACCGAGGGTTGGAGCACCGACTGACATATGGGACAGGAGTATAGACTGACATATGGGACTGGAGTACCGACTGACATATAATTGGACCGGAATATCGACTGACGAATAGGACTCAATGAAATATACCGACTGACAAATGGGACGAATGGTACTCGAGGAGCGACTGACAAATGAGACTGGAGTACAGACTGACAAATGGGACTGCAATCGACTGACAAATGGGACTGTAATCGACTGACAAATGGACTGGAGTACGGACTGACAAATGGGACTGGAGTACCGACTGACAAATGGGACTTTTCAAAGTAGCGACTGACCAATGGGACACGAGTACCGATGTGTGGATTAGTCGTCAGTAGTGCACACATCATCATCATCATCATCATCAGTAGCATGAGGACTGACGGGCTAACTCGGACTTCAGTTGTATCCAATATTCCAGACCGCGGAAACAGGTAAAACAGGTCAGTAAAAAATAATGATTTCTTTGATATCAAATCATTCATTCGGGGAAATTTTGAGTACTGACGTGATTATGAGTTGTTCAATATAAACCCCATCTATCCGGCGAAAAGGGGAAATTTAAAAGGTCGAATAAATACAAAATTTAATTATAAACCTAATTATGAACAATTTAATAACGGTTATTCTAGGAAATATTTTAATTTTTGCCCAGCGCAATGGTAGCATTATTCTATTTCTCAACAAACACATGAAATGCCGCCATTTCCATTTAACTGGATAAAGCATTTTGTTCTGCCGAATTGATATATATATATTTTTCATGTTATTTGTTGCCATCTTGTTATTTTTTTTTCTCATGCTCATAACCCGAATAATCCAGTCGTTATATTACGCTTTGCTACATACTCGAGTAGTGATAGCGGATAGAGGGCGCTGAATTATTCGAGTTATCATGCTCAATGAGAAATAACCGGAAATTTACTATCTTGGTTTTTAAAATAAATTTTATTATTATCCTGGTATTTCCGGTTTCAAAGCGCCAAATACGAGTTGTGATTTTAGAAAAAAAAAATATGACAGAATCACCACAATGGAAAAGGCCTTCAGATATCATGAAATTCCACAGAAAAAAGAAAAGAATATCTCTGCAGAGATT
>MJUT01040392.1:109787-203835 GCA_002080005.1 Gigantidas platifrons | reverse complement strand
AAAAAAAAAACCGGTTCCACTGGGCATATCACCGGTGGCCATTTTATCCATAATGTACGTCACGTACAGGTTTTAAATCATGATCATTTTACCGATATCCTAAGCGCTTTGGCTATCTTAGAGTTAGAATAGAGGGCCGGTGTGTTCATTTTATTTTATTTTATTGTATTTATTAGTAATAGTAATAAAAGATAACGACCCGGCGCCAAAAAATTTACTTGAGGAAACCGACAGTCATTTCTCAGGGATAATTCTACTGACATCGCTGATTTCGATATACCATTGTTGTATGTTTTTATACTCCGACTTTAAATAAAATTTGTATCTTGTATCTTACCAAAATAAGTAAAATAAAAATCGGAAACCAGTCGCAATTTTGGTACGTCTAAAAACCGGTGCGGGAATATTAATAATTCTTGACATCGCTCCCAAAATTTTCAGTCGTCACCTGGGCGAGAAGTAATCGAGTTTTCACTCGCCCAATACAATTTTAAGTCGCCTTGGGCGACTGGGCGACTGTTAGTGTAGATCCCTGGTGTGTAGTAATTGTTTTGAATATTATAAACATCATCTGTGGTATCCACCACAGAGTAGGCGATAATACCATATCATAAAAATACATCTGTGATAGCGATTTTAAGATAACATGCAACTTGGCAAGGGAAGGTTAAGGTTTTGAAAAGGTGGAATTTAGTTTATTATACTGTTAAGGAAGAAGACTCTAATTTCATGGTGCATTTAACAATTGAAGAAAAAGTGTTATTCATCATCTAATGTGGTCAATGATTTTAGACTTTAGAAGTAACTAGCATGAATTTTATATAAAAAAAATTGCAAATTTTATATACCATACATATGCAATGAAAAATCACATCAGATTAATGGCCTGATAAGGTTTTTACTAGTCACAGTGTATACCCGATACACCAATGTGTGGTAAATATTGTGAGTAACTTGCGACAGGTCAGTGGTTTTCTCCTGATACTCCGGTTTCCTCCTCCAATAAAATGACCACAACAAGATAACAGAACTATTGTTGAAAGTGTCGTTAAACACCATAAACATCACTATTAGAAATGAACACAACCCTAGTGAAAAATAATTTGTATATTAATCAATACTTTTGTGTATTATTGTTTATTTCTGTGATCATTACAGGTAAAACATTCCATTGCTAGACAAGCAGATGTTGATGGCAGTATACGACAAGTGCACATTTTAGAAGTCGGAGGACCAGTTTTACCACACCATGTCCACACGATGTCATCTCTTCTTCAGAACACACAACATAATAACTTTACTTTGACCTTTAACACACATGAACCAACACATCCGTTTAATATCAAGTGCTCGAGTCAGAACGAAGATTCACCCGATGTAAGACAAACATTAAATATGGAGAATTCACAGTTTGATTCCTTCTTTAGTGGACAAGGGATATCTGACAGACTGACGTCCACACACGAACTTGTATGTGATAAAGACGGATATTCATGGATTTCTTAGCACTATAAATTATAAGGATCTTGCCTCTCAGTTGTAAAACATACCAGTAGGATTTTTATTCTTGTACTCGAAAAGCATCCATTCTGAACGTCATATTTTATAAATGTGATGTTCTGATTGGGCGATTATGGAGTACAAAACTCATACTCGAAAAATGTTACGACTGTGATGCCCGACATTTAATGTTGTTTTAGTATTTTGTGCAGATTTATGTTTAGCGTACCTTCTTGTTTAGGTCTCTTGGCCCAAGGCCATGTTTTGTATTGCCTTCCATTGGTGTCTGTTATCGTAATCTTTTTCACATTTTAATCTTTTCATTGAGAATGTTCAGCAAAATTGCACATGACGTGATATGGTTGGTATTGGAGATTTCGACTTCTAGAAATGAAGCTGATTCATGAAAAATGGCTAGTATGGAACTTTAAACCAAACTTGATGAATTGTTTCGTAAAGCAAGAACGCATCATTTGTCACTTAACGCAAATGGTGCTTGTGCATAAGTACCTTTATTAAATATTTTTTAATAATAAGTAAAAATCTGTCCTATTATGACAAAATCTGCCTGACTAATACGGTTTTAATTTTTCCTCTCATATTAATTGCCTATTTTAATACGGCATTTCGGCCGTGGGCCAATAAGTACTAACCTGGGGCCAATACGGATAAATTCACTTCCGGTTTTAATCTGAGCTGCACTTTACATAGAGGAGTTCATTTCAAAACTTTCTCTTTTGCATAATTGTACAAATGAAGAATCATCCTTTTATTTAAAATCATGTTTTCATATGAGATCGTCATCAGCAGTTCGAGGGGATATTACAGTTTAGGGGAAGGAAACATGTGTTGTCATAGGTGTGTTCCGAATACTGCCATTGGTGGCAAAACAAATAGGTGCGTTCAGAGTACTGCCATTGGTGGCAAAACAAATAGGTGCGTTCAGAGTACTGCTGTTGGCAAAATGTTACATAGGTAAAAGAAATCACCATTGTCAAGCTAGTTAGTAACACTATATTATTGGTCATCATTAGTGCCCTAAAAACCATGATCATATGGCCCTGTCAATATATCCATACCGCCCTGTTAATTTATCCATACAGCCCTGGAAAAATATTCATATGGCCCTGTCATACAGACCAGTTAGATTATTTGATAAAAGTGTTACGAGCTGGCTGTTTCTGTATTGGCCCTGGTATATGATCGGGGTGAGCAGTATTTGTTAAAGGCCTTGGGGCCAATACTGCTCACCTTGAATATATACCAGGGCCAATACAGAAACTGCCAGTTAGTAATACTATACTACATTTAGATTCCTCATGTCAAGTAAAAAAATTACTGAATGTTTTTAAATGAGCCTCTGTCCAGCTATTTATAAACCAGTGAGTGATACAGACTCCTAATTAAAGAGCCTTTGGTTACAATAGGATTAATGGTTGTAATAAACACATAGATATTTAATTTAGTGAGCACAACGTGTTTTTGGAATAACCTTCATCAGGTGACGCTCATAGTCAAAAGATTGTAAAGCCAACTCGTTCTTGTCATGAATATGCAATGTGATGGAAATACTGATAAATTGACTGTTAAAAAAATAATCAATTGATTAATATACAGGTACAATAAAAACCTGTCTTATGTGACCTTCCAAAGAAACATTGAAATAAGGTCACATAAGATAGGTGGTTGATAAATACAGGTTTAAGTAATATGATACGCATTATGAATGGAAAGTAACATTAATTTAGATGTTAGACGAATTCTATGACTTATTCAGGTAAGTGAAGGGTAAAACATGTACAAGTCAAAAATTGAGAACTCCATGAAATAAAAGTTGTTTCCTGTTTTAATATATTCGGACTTGTATAATTCAGTAGTTTGCTCTTAATCCTTGATGCTGCTTGCTTGTCTGAGAAGCAGCAATTACCAATTTTAAGTATTTGGTTTGACCTGACCTAGGCTTGAACCCATGATCCCCAAAAAATTATTAAATGTTATAAAGTAAAACAAGATGTAAATGAGTATATATAATATACGTTCTGTCTCGTTCTCTTAATGATATTTTACGTATTAATTTATTGTGGCCGTGATCGTATGGTAGTTGTGTTTATAACTACCTATGCAATAAGTGCCTACCACCACTAACATTGTAAGTTTGAACCCCGCTCGGGGAAGGTGTTCTCGAAACAACATTGTGTGACAAAGTTTGTCAGTGACTGGTCTGTGGTTTTCTCCAGGTCACCAATAAAACTAACTGCCACTAAATAGCTGAAAGTGGCATTAAACACCATAGCCCTAGCACCCATATTAATTTATTTGATTTGTAACAATCTTTTTTAAAACAAGAAATAGATGTGAATATTAATATGATGTGATACCATTTTGTAAAAATATTTCGTTTATTTTTATGGCTAAATATATTTAATTTAATATACAAATAAAAATATTTTATTTAAATAATTAATTCTTTATGAATATTATTTTATTGTTGTTTTGTGGAAATAAAGAAGGGGAGTTTATATTAGCTATTTATTTTGTTTGTCATTTTGACCTTTTTAATATGATCTACTCTGGTAAGGGACATTACCATCCAAATACAAATTTTTTTAAGTGATATTGGAGGTATTTTCTTATTGGGGCCGTGTGATCGTATGGTAGTTGGATTTACACCTACATGTGCAATCAGTGCCTATCACCACTAAAGTCGTGAGTTTGAACCCCGTTCATGGCGAGGTGTACTCGATACAACATTATGTGATAGAGTTTGTCTGTGACTTTAGACAGGTCAGTGGTTTTCTCCAGGTACTTTTGTTTCATCCATCAATAAAACTGACTGCCACGATATAACTGAAATATTGTTGAAAGTGGCATTAAACACCATAAAACTAACCCAACCTAACTATATACCACTCTGGATCATGGTCAATATTTTGAAAAAAATATCTACCGGCAATAATTTACTTTTCGTCATCTCAAATGACGAGATAGTTCCCATTACACATATATGTATATACAAGGTATCGTTTCCTAGTCCGTGTCATATCCAAGATTGCTATGCATTAGTAAGACATGATGTGGATGAAAATTTACATGAGAGACTGTATCTGCTTTGACTGCATCTGCCGTTCTACATTTCACAGTCACTTGTTTCATATTCAATTTGGAAGGGTGATATCTATTTAACTAATGTACATATACTGCATAAAACACAAAAATATGTGATGACACAAATAAAAACTAGCTAACACTTGCTGGCTAGAATTGGGCAAGATGGGTGAGGGAGGGGGGCGTGTAATGGGTGAATCTGGTTTAACCCCAAATGATTATTTTTTTTTAGCAATATCATGGCGAGAACAAGTTATGTATATGTAAGAACATGATAATCCCTGTCTTCATGAATAAGTACGAGCGAAGCGAGTATTTATCATGAAGACAGGGATTATCATGTTCTTACAAACTTAGAACATTGTAAAGTAATCAAGACAATATAATTTTGCCTTGGGGAACAATGGGGAAAATCCATGGTCTTAATGATTAAGTAAGGTAAAATTCTATTGTCGAGAGTACTTTACTATGTTCTAAATTTTTATGAGATGATGTCCAATTTGTTGTAGAACAACACACTGGGTTATATTTTTATAGTGCTAGATCACTGAAACAATAGTCCGCAGGTAGACATGTTGCTCCACTCCGACACATTTTCTTGATTCCGAGTCGACCTGTATTTTGTCTTACTCCTTTGTGCTGCGTGCTTTAATAGCTGAGAAGCAACAAATGCCAATTTTATATCGACCCGACCGATAATCTAACTCACTATCTACCACACGTTTATAGTACGCTTTACTTCTATAAATGTGCAAAAAAAATCCTTAAAAATCCGGTTTTAAAATCAACAATTTTTGTTCTAAATGTATATTGTCTCATCCATTTGTCTTGTTTTGTATGACAATAAAATATGTTTCAAGTATAAAGTATATATACGAACTCTGACAATGAATTTCAAAATTTTTGGTCCAAAAAAAGTTACTCATAATATATACAATATATTTTCTTAAGTGTAAAATTCTGTATGGAATGAGTACAAATATTGTAAGAACCAAACTATTTCATTGTATCATGTGATGATGTGACATAGGACATTTGTTTAAAGTTTACAATTTTGGGGAAATAATATCTGATACATGTATGTTTATACATGTAATAACTGGACGGTTTTAAAAGCTCTTCAGAGCTTATGTTGTATGTTTTTATACTCCGACTTTAAATAAAATTTGTATCTGTATCTGGACGAAATGTTTACAGACAATGACCGTTACAGATACAATGTAATGACCTATACTACGCTGAACCGCAAAAGAAACGTCGAAAACTAAAATTTTGAAATATTATGACAAAATTTATTGATTCATTTTGGTTAAGGTATTTTACCTTTAAATCATGCTACAATCGCATTTAAATCTCTGTTACGGCTGACCGCGTTCATTAAATCGGTCGTCCTAATTTTTGTTGTGCTGGGCCCGTGGGACACGTTCCGAAGTTAAATTTCATGATGATGATATGCACGCTGAATCCGTGCTTCATTAAGGGTATTTAAGACGTACGAAGTGTTTGTGTCATCATTATCTGTTTGATGCAGTACTGATGCCACGACTGAACCCACGACAAAGAGAACAGGCAATTGGACGTTTGAATGCTGGACAGCGGCCTCAAGTCGTTGCAAATGCATTTAACTGCAATATACGCACTATCCAGCGTCTACGCGAACGCCACAATGCAACAAACAGCACAAATGACCGCACACGTAGTGGTCGCCCCAGAGTGACAACAGAGCGTCAGGATCGCTATATCTTGAGACAGCATCTCCATAACCGGTTCCTCTGCGCAACTCATACTGCTCGGCAGACAATAGGCATTAACCAGAGACCAATTAGCGATGATACAGTCCGGCGCCGATTGAAGTCCCGTAACCTGAGATGTCGTCGTCCTGCTAGGGGTCATATCCTCACACCACGTCATCGCCGTGAACGACTACAGTGGGCCACCCATCGTCAAAATTGGCGACATCAGCAGTGGAGAACGGTTATCTTTTCAGACGAAAGCCGTTACTGCATTTCAAATGCAGATGGCAGGGCGCGAATCTGGAGAAGACCGGGCGAAAGGTATGCTGATAACTGCATGATGGAAACAAATGTATGGGGAGGCCCAAGCATTATGGTATGGGGTGGAATCGGCTTGAACCAGAAATTAGGGCCTGTTGTATTCCAAAATCTGGGTCCAGGTAGAGGAAATGGTGTTAATGCAGCCCGTTATACCGATCAAGTTCTACGACCGCATGTTGTGCCACATTTTGCACGCCACCAAAACCACACTTTCCAGCATGACAATGCACGTGCGCATTCTGCAAGAGCTACAAGGGACTTTCTACAGCAGAACAACATTACAGTAATGCCTTGGCTCGCTCTTAGTCCCGATTTAAACCCAATTGAACATCTGTGGGACGAGATTCAGAGAAAACTTAATGACGTCCGTCCAAGTCCTACAACTGCTGTGGAACTTCAGGCATCTTTTCTACAGGTGTGGGCTAGGATTCCTATGAACTTTATCAACAGTCTGATTCATTCCATGTACAGGAGATGTCGGGCCGTAATCAACGCCAATGGAGGACACACACGCTACTGAGTGGTGACCTGTATTGATCGGTCTTGTGATGTAGTGGTGAAAAACATTATCAATGAACAGTGAGTGAACTGAAAGGATGTGAATCTGTGCAATAACAATGAATTTTATACTTCAATTAAATAAAAAATATGCCATTTATTTTTGTATCATTTTTGCCTCTAATTACTGCGACGTTTCTTTTGCGGTTCAGTATATTAACCTGGACACGCTTATTACACTGGTCTTGTATTTATTTGTATGATCCCGTGGTTGTTGAAGTGTAGTAAGTAAGTAAGTAAGTAAATACATTTTATTTAAGGTCGGCACATGTACATTTATCTACACGTAGTGGTTTTACTTATTTAATACACGTGATAAATGATTCACTGGAGACGTACTTGATCCAGGAAATTAAAAAAGATGTAGTATTTCAAAACAAATATAGTAAGTATTATTTTTAGTGTTTTTTTTNTAATACCATAAAATAGCGTGAAGCGAAGGTGTCCATTTTTTTCAAAATAAATAGCTGAGCACCTTGTAATAGTAAGAGGGAGGAAGAGTTCCCCATTGATAGAAACAAGTGCCTGTGGTATGCACGATATGTCAGACCAAGGATTTATATAGTAGTCCTACTATATAAATCCTTGGTCAGACAAAATAAATGAGATGTAAATCTTGATAAGAAATCAAACAAAACAAAATAAGAAAATATATGTATATATAATATATATATTTAGAAACAAACAAAAAATAAAAAGAAACAAAAAAGATGTGAAAGTGGATGGATGCAATGCTTACATGAAAAATTAAAAAAAGAATCGTTTGGGCTCTTTAATAAATTTATATACATTTCGAAAGACTCGAATATTTTCATCAAGGGTTAGGTTGTCACTTTCTTTTGTGATTGAATTTAAATCAATGTTAAATGGCACCCAGCTGAGGCTTTGTAACAAGTCATTTCGTAGTAAAGAATATCTTTTACAGAAGAAAAAGAAGTGTTCAGCATCTTCTCTTGGGAATTCGCAGTTGCAATTAGGACTAGCTACAATATTTATTTTAAACAGATCATAGTTCAAAAATGAGGCTGAACATATAATTTGGGTTAAGCTAATGTTAAGATTTCTAGGGCCATATAAAAAAATGTTTTGGTACTTGCTTAGGATAATCACTATTGAGACGTACTGCATTCTTGAACTTTGTTATCGTATCTAAACTTTTAATGGACGTGTCGAGCTTGTTCCACCTCTTTATAGTAGATGGAATAAAGGAGTCAGTCGTCAAAGAAAGTCTAGAGAAAGGTACAATTAGGTCAGAACCATTACGTAGGGGATAAACAGTTGTGCTCTGTATAGTTGGCGGAACAAGATCACAAAGATAATTGGGTCCTGTGCCATTTCCCATGTTATAGAATAACTGAAGTTTTCGTTTTTGTCTTCTGATTGCTAGGGTTTCACATCCCAATTCCTGATAAAGAAAAACAGTTTTTGTAAATATTGGGAGGCCTGTTATAATACGAGCAGCTTCTAATTGTTTTCGTTCTAATTTATTAGAATACCAAGACCCGCAGTTATCCCACACTTCACACGCATATTCAAGTAGGGGCCGAATAAAAATAAGGTACAAGATTTACGCGATTCATTCTTAGTTTCAATTTCCGTAACATGCAAAGATGTTTGGAGATTTGATTAATAATGTTTTCAACATGGTCATTCCATTTAACATTACTTGAAAATGTTCCTCCCAAATGTGTATGGGTATCAGTAAGTAGAATGTTTTCACCCTTAAAAGAAATATTGAAATCATTTTCTGTATCAATATTGGAAAAGACCATTATTTCAGTTTTATCAGGGTTAAAAGACATTAACCAATTACGAGACCAAACATTAAGTTCGTTCAAGTCGTGATTGATGACAGTATTGATTTCATCAACATTTCGACTCGAATATCCAAGAGCAGTGTCGTCAGCAAATAATCTGCTTAAAGAGTGGAGTTTTTTTCCAATGTCGTTTATATATATTGAAAATAACAAAGGGCCCAAGACGGACCCTTGGGGTACCCCCGCAGAAACAAATGAAAAAGAAAATACCGCTGACATATTAATGACCTGTTGCTTTCTGTTTTTTAAATACTTTCCAAACCAACTAAGTAGATTGCCGTTTATGCCATATGCATTCATTTTGTGTGAAAAAAAACCTTTGTGCCAAACTTTGTCGAAAGCCTTTGAAAAATCGCAGAATACAAAACAGCTAAATTCATTTTCTCAAGTGAATTAAATATGGTGTTATAAAGTTCGAGTAATTGATGGACAGTTGAATGTTTGGGTAAGAATCCCGATTGGTATTCGTAAATAAGTTTGCTTCTGACTAGATGATTGTAAACATATTTATAAACTACTCGTTCCATAATCTTACTCACACAACTTAATAAAGATATGGGGCGATAATTAGAGGGCAATGAAGCGTCCCCTTTTTTAAATATCGATATGACATGTGCAATTTTCCAAGATGAGGGAAATTTCCACTGTTGTAACGACTTGCTAAAAATAATTGCCAAGGGTTTAGCTATCTTATTTGGCGAATTTTTTAACAATTTGTGACTTATTTTATTTGGTCCATTTCCAATCTGCAGACATATAAACAAAATAACATACAAGCTGTACACATCAATCTCCACGGGCTTTTGAACCAACAAAATAAACTATTAATAGTTTTAGACACCAGCAATTAGAGATGACAAATATGTATCAATTCTACAGCAGAAGAAAAAAATATATACTAAACAAAATGCAATATGTTCAACCTAGCAAACCAGGTAACCTCGAGGAACCTTGCGAAATTAGCAATATTTCATTAAATACTAAATTTGGACTGTCAAGCTACCAAACGAAACATAATAATGTGAACAAATTAGATATAGTTTTGTAACAATCAGATATTTTACAAACTATCCAAGTACCATAGCATATCTGCTATATAATTTTTCCATTTGATTTGACAATTTCTGAGAAAAAGTATGAAAAAAAATATAGACAACAGATGACAGACACAGTCATGATAATGCATCATTGAGCGTTTTTGGGACAGTTCAGCTATAAATCGGTAAATTTTCTTAATTTCAAATTTTTCAAACATCATAAAGATATTCAAACATTTCAAGCACATTGTTTTTTTTACTTTATAATAAGAAGATGGGTTATGAAGATCAATCTGTTTCATCAATAGATCAATATGTACATGTATAGCATGTTTAGCATTTTACCTTGATCATGGCTTGATGTCCATTTATCATACCCTTAATATATCACCACGATGATTGAATACATAACAATGAACTTAGCTCAGTGCAGAGACAGTTAATATGATACTCAGATACTGAACTAAATCCAATGAAAATGCTGATATATGCTGTATATATGCCTACAAAATATATTGTCAACACATACAAGGACTAAATAACACTGAAGTTTATTTGACCTCTCTATTAGTACTCAAAACCACACATTTGCAGGATAAATTCATCATGCTACAATTGGGTTTTATATTTAAAAAAATAGAATTACAGTACAGTGTACAATGTATACATAACCAGGTATGTCTTATAAGAAAAAAAATACCGGTATCAATGCTTAAATACAATTTTATCAGTGCAATTTTTAATTATGTAAAGGTTTAATTTACTGAACGTGTTTTGGTATAACTAAATAAACTACAATATATTACAAGGAATTAAGCATCTGTCCTGATATGTCCCAATAAAAATTTCTTTGATCAAAATGTGATATTGTAGCACAACCAGATCACCCACCTTTAATTAAAAATTGGATTTAAATTACAATGTAGATAATAGTTTCATTTCAGTTTTTGGTTTTATGGTTTTATGTACATTTTTGCATAAAACTTACTGTATGAACCATGAATTTTGTTAGCTAGTAAAAAGACAAACTGGATTTAGAGAATAATTAACTTGTGTCAGATTAGTTTTTGCCCATTGCTAATTTCATCAAATCTGTTATGTGTAAATTAATGTTGACCTAAACAAATTTCAGATGTTTAAATGTTAATGAAATTGAAGTCATCCACCCCAGTCACTTGACAAAAGGGATGTTATTATCTGATAATACATAAATACTTTTTGGTTGTCAATTATTATGCATCGGAATTTGGTCCTACACAAGTATTCAGAATTGACAATGTGCATTTCCAAGCCAAGGTGTTATGGAGATTGTACACTTGTACCATTGAAAACCTGTCTTAAACTCTTTGATAGTCTACTTAAACCTATTTTAGCATATATTAGTGAAATGTGGTTGTCAGATTATAACATAAATTTAAATACGTTTGACAATCTACCAATTGAAAAATTACAACATAAGATGTTTACTTGGAGTCAAAGGACAGTCATTATATATGGCGAGTAGACTTGAATGTAATAGGAGTCCAATGTTGATTTTCTCATTATGTTTAATGTATAATTATTATATGAGACTAGTTAAAATAAATAGAGATAAAATATTATAGAGTGTATTTACCACATATCAAGATTTAGCTCCAGAAAACTCAAAATGCTGGTTTTCTACACTAAATAAAATCTTTAAAATGCTTAAACTTGATATCAAAGATTTGGCAGATAATAGTGTTTTCAGAAATAATTTGATATAATATTATCATCAGCAATCTGACTCACAACTACAAAAAAATTTAATCTGGGTTTGTAGACAGTAAACTGATACTTTTTAGCAATATTTTTATTCCAAATTGTGTTCCCTTCTATCTTGAAACCAATCTAAACAAAAGTATAAAAAGTAAAATTACACAACTACGTATCAGTGCTCATTGCTCAAATATAGAGCGTGGTAGATATAATTAACCTAAAATTCCAAGAGAAGAACGACTCTGCAAATTCTGTACTGAAGTAGAGACAGAAGAACATTTGTTTATATCATGCCATAAGCATAAAGATATAAGGAAAACTGTTTTCCAGTCTCATGGTTTAGATCTGAAAGATTCACATAATACTTATTTCTTACTGTCTAAACTTTTAAATCCAAGAAATATTATTGAAAGTAATTATTTATATAAATTCATTAGGGACGCATTATAAATACGAAACACTTCTTAAAATGTGTGTACCACAGTATTATTATATTCTGCATCATGCATGTAAATTTTAAATGTTGTTTTGTATATGTTTCATATGATTTGTAATGGAGAACACTAATGTATTATTAGTTATCTTTAATAAAGAATTGAATTGAATTGTAAAGAAAACAAATGTAAATTCTAAAGATAAACAGGACCCCAACCCATCAAGATATATTTTGTATAAAGATTCTAACACTTTTAATGGTTTTCATCAAAACTTTTAAAAAAATATAGTCATTACATTGATTATTTCTCTATAGTATAAATAGTGTTCAACAACTTGCAAAACAAAGGGGGGATCTGATTAACTTGTGTCTGTGGCAAAAATAGATACTGCATCATCAAACATCTCGATCTTTACAAGAAAAATCACGAAAATGTCGGTATTAACAAGATAGAGTACTAGGCTTAAGTATTTTATTTTGATTCTCCATGTGCTTTCTTCAAGTTCGGTACGTACGACAACACCCCCTTTTTTGTGCTTCAGGAGATTGTCATTATTAATTTGAAACTAAGATTTACCTCTCAGCATCATTTGACTTCAACTGACGATGGGTACATTTTCCTTTTTTTGTGAAATTCTGCTACATAAGTATCATATTGATGGTAAACATGTGCGTGTAACATTCTCGTATAATTTGTCAACAAATAAGCTTTTTGGCGATGGAGATTTCCAAATATGGGCATTGAAGGGGTGGAACTTAGCAAGACTGACAAGTCTAAAAATCATATATTACAATCGGCGTATTCAAAATAACGATATATTCACAATCTGTATAGTCAATAGATATATTTGTTAATCTTACTGTCACAAAATGAACAAGGAATAAGTGCATTAGATCTGCAGACACACATTTTTCCTTCGGACAGTTCACCCATGAAGAGTACATTCCCATGGATGCAACGTTATGACAGAAACTATTACAAAAGGGAGCAACTCGTATGAAACAAACCTACGTGAAACAGCCTTAACACACCCGCGCTCGTATTCGATTTGACTAAGATGTAATAATCACATTTAAATGGATAATATACAAGTCAGGTTTAATTTTGAATGATCCGACATATATCATTCCAGAGTTATATTACTCAATTATGAGTAGCATGATGCTTTAATAATTAATGAGTGTTAATTGTATCTCAAGTCCTGGTTGCTATACAATTTAAAACTGGCTTTAGAAAGATAAGACACAGGTCACATCAGGATTCACAATATCCTTTCAAAAGAAGACACTTAGCTACAGATTTCCGTTGTTGAACTTTTGATTAAACTAACCAGATCATTAGCCCTAATTATATAATTAATACCATACTTAGCTAATGTAATGATCAAATTTTGTAGTTGTACTCTTTTTTGTCAATGTATTAACATTGAATTAGCTAATTATGTGATTAGGAATTAATCACAAGTTCAACAACGGACACCTGAACAACAAATGCAACACAGTTTTAGTGGTGGAAGAAGCCGTAGTATCCAGAGAGAACCACCGACTATGGCAAGCAACTGGTAAACATTATCACTTGCGACTGCGATTCGAGTGCACTTTCTTTTAATTTAGATTTGCAATGTACACATTACAACTTAGATGTTAAAACTAACATTAGAAAGGTCAAATTAGGATTCACAATTTCCTTTCAAAATAATACACATAGCCTACAGAATAACAAATGCAACGCAGCTTGTGCATCATGATTTTTTTTATGACGAAAGCCAATGAGTTTAAAGCATCTGTATTAAGCTATGCTATTCCTTTAAACGTTTATAATGATGACGTTGACATTTATTCAAAATTGTCAACATTTCGTCACCTTGGTATTGGTTGAAAGTTCAAACTGTTCTTCTGAAGAACCATTGTCAGTCAAACGTCATTGCCCTGATTGCTCTGATTGTCAACTTTCTCATTCACTCTGCAGATTTTAGATTGTCCCGAAACGTTTGAAGAGGTAACTTGAATCCGCTAATCATATAACAAGATATACAATGACCAATCAACAACAAAGAAAACACAGACAAACAGTGATTGAGTATCATGAACCCACTTAATCAGTCGCAGGATACACAACGAAGACAGACAAAGCACACAATGGGCAGTCGCTAGACACAGAACGATTACAGACAAACAAAGACAACAATCGGCAGCCGCAAGACACACAACGAAGACAGGCAAATAAAACAACAATGCAAATATATAAAATTGTAATCAACAACGAAATCTGTTTTTACGACATCCACCGCGTTACAGTCAAGGTAAAAGTCTAAGGTTTTCTAGACTATAACTAGTAGGATTTGTTTTCGTTGTGATTACACTGTTTTATTCTAATAATTTTACAGGTAAACATGAAACAGAACAAATTTAAGATGGCCAAGATATTACGATTTGGACAATTACCTTAAAAACTAATATTTTTAATATTGGTGATATTATTCGTCTTAATTTTATTTCGCAAGAAGGAAACACCAGATAGCTTGATAATGTTTCAACATAATAGCAAATTTCTAAGCTCGTATCCATTTTCCAATGTAAGCAGGATTATACAGGATATAGAAATTTATGGAAGCACATCAAATTATGTGATAAATGATATATTTTCGCGGTTTCATATACTTATTTCTCCTAGAAAAGATTTACCAGATGACGTCATATTGTTAATAATGGTAAAGTCAGCAGCTCGAAACTTTGGACGTAGAAATGCGATAAGATCAACATGGGGAGGCATGAAAAATAGGAAAATACATGTGTTGTTTTCACTAGGATATCACAGATATATTGAAAAGGAAATAAAGAGAGAAGCTTCTCTATATAAAGATATACTGCAAGGTTCATTCATAGACGAGTACAGAAATAATACGTTTAAGACGTCTATGACGTATAAATGGATCAGTGACTCATGGAGAAACTGCAAATATATCTTACCAGTAGATGACGATTATCTTGTCAATATTGATGAAACATTACAGTTTGTATCTTCTCTACAACGTTATAATACTTCTAGTACAATGTTTGGTCCAATTGTTGAGTGTTGGAAACCAGTAAGAACAATGGACGATCCTAACTCCTATATAACACAAGAGGAATATCCCTGGGAGTTGTATCCACCTTATTTATCAGGAGGCTCAATTTTAACAACATTTGATGTACTGCGTAATATTTCAAATGCAATATCTTTTGTACGAAAACTAAGCATAGACGATCTTTTTATTGGAATCATAGCAAATTTCTTAGGAATAAAACTTATTGACGACAGTAGATTTACACTAAAAATTCAGGAAAAATATAAATTAAAACAGTTTTTATGCTTACATGGATTCAAAGAAAGTTATCTATTAGAGGTATGGTTTTATCTACAGAAGGATATGGATTAATTATAGAGTATTGATTATCGCTATTTTGTTTAGTTTCCCTTTGATAATTAAAACCAATATGATTTACATCACGTAAGAATCGTGCAGATTAAAATTATCGTTATCAAGGACACTTAGTAATATCGCTGTTTTCTAATATGATGTAATAATGACGTCATATTACCAAATCCTTGATAAAGATTATAAACATTTCATCAATAATGTTCATTGGTATCATTCTCTACATGTAATATCATATCAAACACGTGATACAAAACGTAATATGTAATTACATACGTGATACAAAATGTAATATATAATTACACTCGTGAAACAAAATGTAATATGTAATTAAACACGTGATACAAAATGCAATAATGTAATTACACACGTGATACAAAATGAAATATATAATTACACTCGTGATACAAAATGTAATATGTAATTAAACACGTGATACAAAATGTAATAATGTAAATACACGCGTGATACAAAATGAAATATATATTTACACACGTGATACAAAATGTAATATATAATTACACTCGTGATACAAAATGTAATATGTAATTAAACACGTGATACAAAATGCAATAATGTAATTACACACGTGATACAAAATGAAATATATAATTATGCAAGTGATACAAAATGTAATATATAATTACACATGTGATACAAAATTTAACATGTAATTACACACGTAACACAAAATGTATTATGTAATTAAACAGGTGATGCAAAATGCAATATGTAATTACACACGTGATGCAAAATGTAATATGTAATTACACACGTGACGCAAAATGTATTTTAATAAAGAACACCATCAGCTGTTTGCATATCATTATACCGAGCATCTAACACTGGGTATCTAAAACCAAACATCGAACATCGAACATCTAACTCCGTTCATCGAACACTGTGCTTCCAAAACCAGACATCCAACACCGAACATCTAACACTGATTATCTAACATCGAACACTTAACACCGAACATCTAAATCCGTTCATATAGCATCGAACAACTAACACCTAAATCCTAGACAAACATAGTTTTATGTTCCTATGAATGTTAACCAAAGATAAAAAAAACTGGATCTACCTTCACTCTACATGATTTCTAAATGACACAATTGTCCTTTTAAACAGATTATATATTGCTGGGGATGCCAAGTGCTCCACGAAACCTCTTTTCAAATTATTAACATGTATTCTTTTGCCGGTCAAAACTGGGCTTAAAATTTATTGTGACAATAGCTAACCGAGAGGTACCGTGAATCAGATGCGGATTATGAAGAGCTCTAGAGATATGCTAGAGAACATACAATCTAGATCTCTTTCCTCTCGCAATAGCATTGCCACATTTGACTTTTCTACCCTCTACACAACTATTCATCACTCTAAGCGGTAGAACAAATAAAGTGAGTTGCTCCAACTGTGATTCATAAAACAATGGTTAACGTAGATGCAAATACATTGTGCTATGACGGGACATATATAATATTGTATAAAAACACTTCTGATTCTACCAAAAAGTTCTCTCAAACTGATATCATCAACATGCTCGAGTTTTTGATTGAAACAATATTTGCTATCTTTGATAGACGTGTTTTGTCACCAGACAGTCGGCATACCTATGGATATAAAATGTTCCTTTTTGGTGTGAGGCTTCATACAGGAGTTTCTAAAAATAAACAAAATAAGCTAGCCCGGTGCTTTAATTTCACGTTCCGCTAAAAAGATGATGTCCTTTCAGTAAATAATTCCAGGTTTGGTGATTTCGTTGATCGCATTTATCCCATTGAGCTTGAAATGGAAGGTATCACAGATACAGATAGGTCTTCTTCGCACCTTCATATCTCATACACAAACATTTTATATTTTCCTGCAACGTAGGAATATTATCTATATATGATTATTGACGTGACTATGCAACTCACAAAAAACAAATTTGGTATTGTATTATTCTGCTTGTTAATATATATCGCATTGAACCAGGCTTTCAAGTGATTGAATTACTGAGATTTTTCAGTGTGATGACCGTTAGCAGAGACAATTGGTCTATCTGGGTTATTGTGGATTTTAAGAAGAAGATAGAATCTGCCAGGTTTGGAATTGTCTGGTATTAAGTATTCGAGAGTTGTTTTATCGATGTATCCATTATCATACATATTATGTAATTAATTTGTTATTTCATCACTGAATTGTTTATTGGGGTCCTTGTCTAAGTTATTATAAAAACGGTCATCACTATGTTGGCGCTCGGCCTCTCGAATGTAGGCAAATTTGTCCATAACAACAACAGCACTGTCTTTGTCTGCTAGTTTGATGATAAAGTCTTCATCAGATCTTAAGCTTTGAAGAACAGTGAGTTCCCCATGCGTGAGATTGTCAAAAGTAGCAGTGTTCACCTTGGCAGTTCGTAATATATCTGATTTTACGCTACCTATAAATGACATTCTTACTAGGGTTTGGGAGCTATTCACTTGTTTTGGCAAATCTATAGTCTCGTGCTTCTTCTGAATCCCTATCAGAGCTGACCTTGTCGCCTCCCTGTACCTCCTTGGAACCACAGTGTTCCTTCATCCGAAGGTTTCTAGCGAAATTATCCAGTTCCTCATACAATTTGGTCTCGTTGATGGGACCAGGAACTGGACAGAAATTAAGATCCCCTGAAAGTAAAGATGTTTCATTTTCTGTCAGTTAGTGGCTAGAAAGAATAAGAACAGTGTGGGAGTTGTTTTTAATTACTCGGGATCTACATTTAAAATGCGTACTGCGCCTTTGTTTCTGTTTGTCAATAGAGGGCGCTGGTTGGTGTGAAACGCCATTTCGGTGGAATTTACTGCGTTGTAGTTTATTGAGAGCCAAACTTTGCATACCAGTAATGTCATTAAGACACTTTGAAATGTTTTCATATTCTGAAACTAATAGGTCTTTTTCACATACATCTAAAAAGGAATGAACATATGTGGTCAATGTTGTACAATGTTCTTCACAGTAATGTTTTAGAAGGATCAACAAGCGCTTTGAGCAGTGAAAAATAGTATGATCCCATTTACGATTACAATAGTTAGAATCACTGTCCGGTGTTTGAGACAATAGTTCGATGTGTAAGCCACTAGGAATAACATTGTGTTCAAGATACTGTGTGAAGTAAGAAAGATGATGACTAGTTTTCACCTGTTTTGCTTAATAATTCTAAGTTGCTTAAAATATTCGTCAAGGTTCATAATGATATATGTATTATATATACAATGGATCTTACGAATTAACTTATTTAAACCAACGAATTCGAAGGATTGGTTGGTTTAAATAAATTCCTGAGCAAGATCCATAGTATATATGGTGTGTAACAGAAATTACACGATTGACAAAAGGGTGTTCTCTTCGACATTCGCGTTAACCATGGAATAACATGTAGATCTTTATATTAAACCATGACTTAAACTCCTCCCACTTTATTCTCATGTGATGTCATAATCATGCAATAACATCAAGATCTTCATGTTAGACCATGGTTTGTAAAAGTTCATTATTTTTAAGTTGATTACTGCATAAACACATCAAAGGAAAAATGCGTATTTATGTTCCCTGAAGTCGTGTAAAAACACAATACAGGTAGTTCAAAAAATATATACAGTCTAAGGGAATCTACCAACCAGAGAACATAATGAGTAGCGGATCGTCGAGACACGACGCTGCAGCAGACATAAACTAAATTATAAAAGTCTAAATTTGTGAAACGTTATAAGTTGTGTGTTTTATTGCTAAATCGTATTTGCCGTGTTTACCCTTCACCGAGCCGCTTGTAACAAAATTTGTGAAACGTTATCAGTTGTGCGTTTTATGCAACAGCATTCGGTAGAATTAAACATATACATCATGTTAGGTCCTGAAAACGACAAGCAAAATTAATTATTTATTTAGACGGTGTTCTAAATAATATTCTGTGTACTTAAACAGATACATAATGCTCGGGCAATGTTTCGTCTCTCGACTGGTATTTTTCGCAAATACCCCTCCCAAACCTGATATATCTGTATGATATACGACACTGTCGCCAGAAGTGCAGATGCAAATACCACGATCGGAGAACGAGACACAATTGATAGATGTAATAAACAAATGCGTGACCCCTCGTTTTCCTGGTTTGCAACTCCTGGAATTTAACTCGCTTTGTTGGCCCAAACAGTCCTCCTTACTGACAAGATGCTGTCATGCAAGTCCCCTCCACATGTAAAATCCGGGTGAATTACGTTTTTATAAATATTTTTTTCTAATCTTGAAAATTACACTTATTATATTATATAATATTGTGACTAAGAACATGTCATATACATAGATGACATAGGTTATTCTGTTTAGATACGTTGGTGTTCTGAGTTCCAAGACCTGTGAGCGTACTCGATGACGGTTATTCTACAAACGCGTCCTGTGTATTAAATAACATATATATGTGTTCTTATTACAGATTTCATTAACGAAATTGATTGACAACGTTGCGAAAGGATCGGACTTATATAACTTTGGTTTTTGTTTGTTGTGAAGTCATTTTAACAGACGCTGAGTTAATTGGAAATCATGTTATTCAAATATCGTATGATGAGTCCATAGTTAGTGATGAAACCGAAGTACTTTGGTAAAAATTGCATGGGTAATAACACTTTTACTTACAATATCTGACAGATGTATCAAATACATTTTCGTTTTTGTCCACATCGGTGGCAAGGTACAAGATAATATGTACTGACAAAGCACGTCGTTACAATACTACTCAGATGGCTTCTAATGTTTGTTGTCATATGTACTATTTCTTTGTCTGTTGTTTTCCGTGGCGTTAAGACAGATATAATGGATGACGGGAGATCCATGTCATATCAGAGGAGTCGACCATTGAAATGTAATCAGTGTTTATTTATTGAATCAGATATCATTCTCATTAACGTCTCTATATGCAATACAAATACACATGTAACAGGTATCAAGATGTTAATATTAATAGTTTCTGTTAATTACAATTTCTTGGCTAGACGTACTATTCGTGAAACATGGTAGACTCCTACCTAAGATAAATCATTGTGGGTCCAATATGTTTTCCTCTTTGGACAAAGTACGAACAGTTCAGTGGACAAACAACGACATCGTGAACATTCAGAATATGGTCATAGTATTCAGTTTAGTTTACATATAGAAACTTAACATACAAAACAATAATGGGATATATATGGGCATCAAGATATTGTAGCACCGCCAACTTTATCTTAAAAACAGATGACGACGTATATGTAAATATAAAGGGACTACTGAGAACAGTGAATATAAACCAAGCAGCATTACTAAAGTCAGTGGCTGGAATATGTAGCTTAGAATCAAGACGTGATGCTAACCCTCTGTCTAAATCGTATACAATACCACAAGAATGTGCATTCGATAGCTACCCGTGACTATGTAATGGCTTGGGCTATATCACCAGTATGCAGACTCTAAAACATGTTAAAGGTATACAGCAACATACCCCTTTTCTACCTTGAAGATGCTTAAATAGGACTTTGTGTGAATGAACTTGTTTATACGTTTTTAAACTTGTTTGGATTTGTCCATGCAGAGGCTATAGGTCACACATCTGGTAATTTTAAGAATGCATATTGTGTGTTGTGTCATCATGTCACTATAGAAGACATGCGATCTATTTGGGAATCAAGATGTAAGTATGATATGTTCCGTTCTACATGGATATACATTGTGCACGCACATAATATAATTTATCAACTGATTGTAAGTCAAATTATGAATATGATTTAATTATAATTCCAGCTGATCAACGTATTCTTGACCCGTTGTTGAAATGAATCTCTGTCTATTTCCCTGTATCATAGATTGCAACGATGTATGCAGATTAAATATATAATAACAATAAATATACTTGTTGTACTTAATTCTGTAAGAACAATTTGACGATACTAGAAGGGCAATCAGAATTGCATGATGTGATGTGGCAATATGTTAACATTGTGTTTTACTCTGATTCATATTTCAGTCAATAAAATCCCATATTTTCTCTATTAGGTTAATTTCAGGGAGCGTACCAGGCCACTGAATTATTTCAATCTCCTGAACTTCTGAACAATGTGTGCTCTGTCCGGACTGGTGTTACTGATGTGGTCATGCAAGTCACTTCAACATGTCAGTAAAATGCCAACATATATCCGGGTGAATTGCATTATTATTAAGATTTGTCTAATCTTGAACATTACCCTTATTATATTATGTAATATTGTGACAAAAAACATGTCATATACATAGATGACATTGGCTATTCTGTTGAGACACTTTGGTGTTCTGGCTGCCAAGAACTTTGAGCGTACTCGATGACGGTTATTCTACAAACGCGTCCTGTGCATTAAATAACATATATGCGTTCTTATTACAGATTCCATTAAAGAAACTGATTGACAACCTTACCAAAGGATCGTACTTGATACCTAATATAACTTTGGTTTTTGTTTGTTGTGAAATCATTTTAACTGACGCTGAGTTAATTGGAAATCGTGTTATTCAAATATCGTATGATGGGTTCATAGTCAGTGATGAAAAGAAGTACTTTGGTTAACATTGCATGGATAATATGCACTTTGTATTTATAATATCTGACAGATGTATCAAATACATTTTCGTTTTTGTCCATATCGGTGGCAAGGTACAAGATAATATGTACTGACAAAGCACTTCGTTACAATACTACCCAGATGGCTTCTACTGTTTGTTGTCATATGTGCTATATCTTTGTCTATTGTTTTCCGTGGCGTTTAGACAGATAAAATGGATGACGGCAGATCCACGTCATACCAGAGGAATCTACCATTACAATGTAATCAGTGTTTATCTATTGAATCAGATATCATTCTCAATAACTTTTCTATGTGTAATAAAAGTACACATGTAACAGGTATCAAAATGTTAATTTTAATATTTTCTGTCAATTACAATTTCTTTGCTAGACGTACTATTCGTGAAACATGGTTGACTCCTACGTAAGATAAATCATTGTGGGTCCAACATGTTTTCCTCTTTGGACAAAGTAAGAACACTTCAGTGGACAAACAACTATATCGTGAACATTCAAAATAATATGGTGATATCATTCAGTTTAGTTTTTACGATACATATAGAAACTTAACATACACAACAATAATGGGATATAAATGGGCATCAATATATTGTAGCAACGCCAACTTTATCTTAAAAACATCTGAAGACGTTTATGTAAATATAAAGGGATTACTGAGAACAGTGAATATAAACCAAGCAGCATTACTAAAGTCAGTGGCTGGAATATGTAGCTTAGAATCAAGACGTGAAACAAACCCGTCGTCTAAATCTTATGTAACACCACAAGAATATCCATTCGATAGCTACCCTGGGTTATGTAATGGCTACAGTTGTATAACCAGTATGCACACTCTAAAACGCGTTTTACAGGTATACAGCAACATACCCTTTTTCCATCTTGAAGATGCTTACATATGATTTTGTGTGGAGGAACATGGTTATACGGTTTTAAACTTGTTTGGATGCTTCCATACTGATGCTATTAGTCACACATCTTGTAATTTTAAGAATGAACATTTTGTGTTGTGCCTTCATGTCACTGCAGAAGATATGCGATATATTTGGCGATCACGATGTAAGAATGATATGTTCCGCTCAACATAGATATACATAGCGCACGCACAGAGTATGATTAAGCAACTAATTGTAAGTCAAATAATGAATATGATTTAATTATAATTCCAGCTGATCAACGTATTTTGACGCGTTGTTGAAATTAATCTCTGTCTATTTCACTGTATCATAGATTACAACGATGTATGCAGAATAAATATATAATAAACAAAAATATCATTATTATACTCAATTTGTAAGAACAATTTGAGGATACTAGAGGGGCAAGCATAATTGCATGATATGATGTAGTAATATGTTAACATTGTGGATTAAGCTGATTCATTCATTATAATATCCCATATTTGTTCGATTGAGTTAATTTCAGGGAGCCTGGCAGGCCACTGAATTGTGTCAATCTCCTCTTGCTACCTGAACTCCTGAACAATGCGAGCTCTGTCCAGTCTGGTGTTACTGTCCATTAAGATCGTCCTGCCAATCAATGGATGGTTGTCAAAATGGGATACAACGCGTGCGTTCGGCACGTTGTTGTGGTATGCAACGCCATTGAGACATGTAAGTCTAACTTACGCTTAAAAACAGCAACCATGACAGTTACACCGCCGTTATTTAAAGCTGTTGTACTAATCACGTGTCCGTCATGAAGTGCAGTGCATTGTTTATATGCCGCCAAGCACGAATGCGGCCATTCGGGACAATAACGTCGACTTTTGTCTGACCAATGGACTCGTCACCAATCACGAATATTCCAACGGAGATGGCTATGTGATTAATTCCATGGAGCTCACCTATGACTTAATAACAGTAGTGGCCGTCTTATGTGTCACCTGGCCCGCAGGTTCTGCTCACTGAGCTGTATGTTATTAATCCGTACAGCTGCACATCACCTAAATGCAATCCATCTCGAATACGAGCTAATACAGGAAAACGATTTTTTTCAGGCATATGGGGCTATACCCTCTCCATGTGTAGTTTTTCTGGGACTGTCAGATCGAGGATGTTCATCAACCAATCCATTCACTTGCAAACACTACAGATAACCACCAATTACAAAATGGATAACCCAATATTAGCTTCTATTGTTACAACCTGCCTGTGACAGGCCAACATCTTGCCATATCTCTGCTAAAGGCAATTTTCGCCTAACAATAATTTAGCGATGAAAACACACCATACGAAAAACTGTGCATTTTCAACTTGCTAATACATTGTGTGCAATTAGGTAAGACACCAAAGGAAAGCCGGTTTTAATCGAGTACGACTTTATCGATCGATGGCGTGTTGATAAAAGCCAATGTGTACATATATTCTTTACAGAAACCACATTAAAAAAAAAAATTTGATATATATTGATGAAATGAATCAAATGGTGCTTAAGTCTTGTCGAAGTGCATAGATTGAATCATACTATGCTTTTTTGTTTGTTTTTTGTTGTTGTTTTGTTTGTTTTCTGTTACTGTTGTTTTTCGTTGGAATGCAGGCCTTAGGTACGATCTTGGTCAAGGCAAAAGCAAATATAGTTGTTGACGTTCTGTATGCAAGAAAACTAACAGACATAGTCAGAATATCCAACATAGGCCGTCATTACCCATGACAGAGGAGAGGCACGTGGAGCGAATCTTATGTACAGCTAAATACAAGAGTAGATTCATTAACCACTTTCTCCATTCAGATTAATAATACATTTTAAAATGATATATACTATGTTGCAATGTAAAGCCATTAAATCTACTGAAGCAATGCTGCGTTGCTCCTAGGTTGATGTCATCTCCTCGAACTGGTTGACAGTTACGAACTATTCATTCCTCAGAAGTCAAATGATCTAACCAATTTCAGGTACATGATTCCTTCCCCTGTCACCGATAATACCTTTACATGACTAGACTATATGAGGAAAACGGTGAATGTCTGATAGTCGGGTTCGTGTTACTCGATCTTTAGGTATATGTGTATGTTTTGTAGATCGTTGGTTTGTCCTTTTGTACTTTTTCCTTTGGCCATTGCGTTCTCTGTTCTTCTTCGATTTACGAAAATTGATTTCCTCATTGGTATTTTCAAACTGTTCTTGTAAGAACCAAACATTGATAACATTGTGTTAGCACCGCGGTCCATCCTTGTTTTTCAGTGGGATCCGTTGTATATCTGTTTAGTTTTCTGTGTTATATAATGCGTGTTTTTTGTTTTTTTATTTGTTTTTATTTTTGTCTTGTTTTTTGTTTGTTTTTTTTATATTTTTTTCTGCTTGTTTTTCTCTTCGTCCTCTGTCTTGTTTCAAATGTAACCAATGCCTCTTCGTTTTTTCTCTAAGGTTTATTTATGTTCCAGAATAAATTAAATACATTGTCTTTGTTCAATTTGTTATTAAATTTTTTGTGAATATATGAACTTTCTGTGACCCGTCACCTCTATAAAACTGCTTCCAGTTACTCGTCAGATAAGGATATCTAATTTTACCATAAAATCTGTCAGCATTAAATCTGATGTAGTCTTTATTTTCATTAAACATCACTGCCAGTGTTAATGACCCACTTACTTTTGTAACACACCAAGCCTTAGCAACAGCAATGATATCTCCCCAAGGATTTAAAGCATCGCCATATCTTCCCAGTCCTGCATGTTCCACAGAACTATAGCTTACAACAGCATCAATTAATCCTAATTTATTGTCTAGTACTCGTTCTCTAAAATCCGTAGGATTAATTGTTTCTATTCTTGGATCCTCTGAGATTATTTCTTGATATTCTAAGGTTATAATATTCCTAGCTCCAGCTTCCAGAACACATGCTTCAACCCATGGTGTTTCTGAACCGATTATCAATACTCGCCCATGTTTTATACCAGGTGCGTACTGTAAGCCACGACGGAGTGCATTGGTCTCTGATATTCCATAATTGCCAGAAAGATTTCCTCGCTTCGCCTCCGAAATCAAATAATCTATAAGTTCTACAGACCATACAGGCACACTATCAATTTTCCTAAAATATATATCATCAAAATAATATCTATATACCTTTAAGCGATTGTCCATTGTATAATAATTCCATAGCTCATTTGGAATATGTCTTGGAGCGTGTACAAGACCATGACTCGAGTCTATAAAAGAGTTATTAAAAAGAGCTTTGCAATTAATTGACGCTCGTATATGGTCAAAATAAATGCCAGGTGATCCCGTTCGTGTTGTGTCGCAAAGTTCTCCGCAAGATTCTAGTATAGAGTCTATTACCACCTTATTAAAGCCTGGACTACTATCACACAGTGCACCACATTCGTTGTATACAATTTCGTTTTGTATTATTTTGCTGTCTCCGTTCTTAAAATGTCTGGGAATATTCCAAATAATAACAGAAATTGCACACAAGACCAACAAGACGAGTTTTCGTCGTTTTAATTTGAATAAAATCGTTCGCATTTCTTTTTTCAAAATAAGCATGTTCACTTTCAAATATATATGATAACAGTAGAATTATAAAATAACTTGGTAGGTTAAAGATGAATGTTGTACGATATCTCCTACTTTTTACGCATGAATTATTTTATGTAGATAGCAACTGTTAGTACAGTAGAAACACGATGTGTGATAACAGATAATGAGCAACCGTGTTTATGCAAATATTAGTTGTGTGTACAATATGAAGACGAAAACAGCTAACGAGTAACCATAGAAACGAGCGAATACAGAATAAGTGTAATACGAATATTAACTGATAGATTGGTAAGATCATAATAATGTTTTTGTTTGTTATATTATATATACTGTTACAGTCCAATGGCCAAAATAGGCGGCCATTGTGTGCGTGATCGTAAGGTACTTTGATACGCAACTACCTGTGGAATCAGTGCCTATTACCTCTGAAGTTTTGAGTTCGAACCGCGCCCATGGCGAGGTGTTATCGATGCAACATTAAAGTTTCTCAGTCACCTGGGACACGTTGGCTGTTTTTTTCTTGGTACTCCAGTTTTCTTCAACAATAAACTGACCACACCGATATATATGACATATTGTTGAATGTGGCGTTGAACACGATATCCATAACCTTAACCCTAAATTGACATGACAAAAGTAATTATAAATGATCTATCTCGTCGACTAAAACACCATCAGCAATCGGAGCCACTAATCTAAATAACCATAAACATTTGCAACACGAGGAGTTATTTATGGAAATTGTGTCAGAAATCGAACAGGCAAACACAGAACAGACAAAGCTATCATTAATAACAAAAGTAATTAAAAATAAACAGATGTCAACGATACATGTACAGATAATGTTTTACGCTATCACAACCTAGATTGAGTCATTACTATAAAACAAGTTTAAACAGCGAGGGTCAATGATTTAAAAAAAAAATCAACAAAACAAGCAATAGCCTCTGATCTCAACTCACTGAACACAACACAAAATAGCACAGCCCATGATCTCCGACATCCATGTTCGCCATGCGTCGATAATAATTCATTGTAGATGCATTTATTAAAAACACACCCTGTTGAAACAGTCTCACAATTGAATAGAGCAATCGTAGAAACAGGTAACGTGGCAGCCCCTTACACATATACACATGACTGCTAACTTTTTTGGTGACATGGTACAGGTACTTCAATAAAAATATAGAATCATTGACCCACGCCTGCCCTCTAAGTGACAACAGACGCTCGTGATTAAATCTTATCCAAGCCTCAGCAAATATATCAGACTGTCGGAATAGTTCCAAAAATAGAATCGAAAAAATCGTGAAAAAAAGAGACAAAATAGCTATCCGTGATACACAAATACATGACCTATCACCTTTTCTTGGGTTGGACTATGCAGTTCAATTAAAACTATCAACATTAATTTAGAATGCGTGGTATGCTTTGTTTATTATTTTTCTTTTGTTTTTGTTTTCAGTTTATTTTATCAACACACTAACAATTCTAGTAACACAAATATCCGTAGAAGAAGGAAATATAATTTGACACATATTTAAATCATACAACTGCTGGAACACGTGAAATATTAATTGTGTTCGTAATTATAATTATAACCGAAGCTCTTCTCCTTCATTCATCAAATGATAAACAAAATATACCACATTGTCGGAACAATTGCAAGCTCAAATATGACGGTCCTAGAAAAAGATAAAATCGATAGTTCTAGTGCACAGGTACATGACCGTTCACTGTCCTTGCTTGGCACAGCCACTTCGATAAAATATGGTAGGATTAAAAAAAGACAACTATCAAAAGTGACTTGGAAAACATTAAAAGAAATATCACATTGTTGGACCAGTTCTCACACTACAATCACAAAATCGTAGAAAGAGACAACAATGGATAGATATACACACTAATACACATATGCATGACCGATCACTTTACTGGCTCAGTAGAGGCACTTAATAAAAGTGGAAGGGTTAAACATTTTATAAACACGCATTGGTAGATTCAATTGTGACCGTGATTACGTCATTACTTTATTACTATTATATTGGATACAATGATATTGACCTAACGCAGAATTTGTTAGTAGCTTCACGTAATTTGCCTTCAAAGTGTTATAAAATGTGCTTTGATTAAAAATCCCATTCAGGAAATTAATGCGCAACATTATGCATTAATGATTTAGATTTAAAAGTTCCTTGTATATCAAGACAACATTGGAGATGCCAAAAGGTAATCAGACGCTGTAAGCTGACAATTAAGAGACAATTCAATGGCTAAAAGAAAAATGGCAAATGTACATTCCATAATCTACAAAATTATATGCAAAAAACCAAAGATTAAGAGTATTACTATTATTATAGTTAGCAGTTCCCACTCCACTAGTGACACCCGTCGTGCTGCTTTAATGATCTACAAAGGCATCCACGAAAAATAAAGGATTAAGCAATACGTATCCAATAAAAAGCAAAACATGAATGCAGGTCATCCGATAGGGCTAGTAGTTCCTGCTCCAATAGTGAAACCAGTCGTGTTGCTGTCAAACGACACGATCATCGTGTGATATGGAAATCACTTTAGACACCAATATTCTAAAATTTGTTTGTTTCGTATAATGATAAATGTAATGGATATTTTGTGTTGTAGCTTCACAAAATGAAAATGAGATTAATATATCGTAAAGTTCTCCTATTGTCTTTGGTGGCAGTAATTACAGTCATAATTCTATTAAAAAGACTTAGCAACGTTAATCGCAAAGAAACAACTGCCCCAGTGCCAGATATTTTCAAAAATGAACCACTACCTATTCTACCGCTAAGAGAGGACGAGGTATCTCATATAGTGAGGATAGCTCAGAGCATCACACAGAAACCAATACTAGTCAGTCTTATCAACGATGCCTACCTTCCCTTAGCATATAACTGGCTATGCAATACAGAATCCACAGGTGTTCATGCACAGGTATTGTGTAATTACATTTCTGAATGACCGCATTTTATTTATTGTAAAAATAGTAGAAGGTAGATCCATATAGGATTCTATATTAATCTGCAAATATATAGATATAAACATAGGCATATATATTTCAGTGTACACTGCATTTCTGTAATAATCTTCATCAGTTACGCTCAAAGTCGAAAGATTGGGCGGTACAATTATGTAAAAGTCTAGGATAGTAGCAACAACAACAAAAAACAAAGCGAAAAAGACTCCAGAGAACATGATAAATCAGTTTATGTCACAAACAACAAACAAAAGAGCATCAACAGAACATGATAATCGACTGGATCAAATGTATTGCCATAAAGGAACATATACATTGTCATTTGAGACACAGTTATTCCACAGTGGTTAACCAAGTCGTAATGAACTCAACTTAACCACTAGAAACCCTTGGACCAATAGCATCATTGTTAGCAGCAACTCTATATCAAGAACATCACATTAGAATCCATATTGTATGCAATATGGTATATACTCTATAGTTAGGTGAATTTTTGATCGAAAGTTAACAATGGGAAAATTGAAATAATATCTGTTTTCATATACATACGTTGTTAACCGTCCATCACTGTCAATTTATAAATATAGTTCAAAAGACTGCCTATTGGGCAGATGAAACCCTCGGGACTAATCGTATTTTATTCATTAAAAATAACATGAAAGTAACATTGTATTACGTTATCCTTGGTCTGTTATTTAAGAAATAACAGTACTCTATTTGAAGAGTTGGTGGTGTCAATTTTGGATTTGATGGTCGCAATTGCGTTTTACTTGAGACGCGAAGCGGAGCCAGTAAAACAGATATTTGCGACCGTCAAATCCACAATTGACACCGACAACTCTTCAAATACAGTACTGTTATTCCTATTCTGAAATTCTCCCAACATGTACACACTAGTTTGAAAACTTACAACTAAATGACAAAATATATGCACTTTTCAAATTCCTTCCGCTAAAAAAATAGGAATGTAGTTGTTTAAGGATCCGCTATCTTGAAAACGTGAAATCCTACATGTCATATGTACAACAATGCAAAAAAATAATTAAAAACTTGAAAACTTATTTTAGTTAATTTCTATCTAAATTGAAGCGTACACGAAGCCAAATCACGTCTGATCTTTACATTTTAAACTGGAAGTCTTCCTATGACGTCACGTAAAAATGACGTTGTTTATGTGCCAAAGTCGTTCAACAATATTTCCCAGAATTTTAATCTTCGTGATTTTTAGACCCAGGGATATGCAAGAATACATTATTATGTTCAGTATTGCATTAGATCGGATAGTAAGCTTAATTTGCGACCATCAAATCTCCAATTGATGCGGTGAAATTTTCAAATGCAATACAGTTATCTCCTAAATAGACCGTCAGCGTCAAATGCATAGTCGGACATATCTGGGTCAGCCATATTGTTAACAGACAAGTGAATTCGGCGTATGAATATAGCATTCCTTCAGGCCTGTCAACTGCTGATTTGACGGTTCTCGATATCCAATGAAAATACGCGTTACATTATAATTGCATTATAATTACTTTTAATTGAACACCCTGCATGTACCGATCCAAAACAGATAGTGGTCAACAATATTTGTGTTGTGAGTGTCCATTTTGACTCCATTTCTATGCCGTTTCTATTGCATTTCGGAAGTGTACCGAATGTGTATTATTTATATTTTTTAGTTTTTATTCATTTCAATGTAAAACTGTAATTAATTTAATTAATTATAATATATTTAAAGGTCTTGATAATTACTACTAATGCCGACACGAAGCAGAGACTAGAATTGGCATCAAAAGACGTACACGTGGTAATTTTGTCTGCTGAACAGACTCTAGAAGATCATCAATACTTCAGTCATGTAGGATATCTAAAACTCCTAGTAAGGAGAACACAAATATTAAATCTACTCATACAACATGACTTGGAAACATTTTTATTTGAATTTGACTTTTTATGGATAAGGAATCCCGTCCCCCTGTTACATACGTATAACAATCAATATGACATGTTATTTATAGGAAATTATTATGAACCTAACAGTATAAATGGAGGATTTGTATATATGTTTCCTACAAATGCTACAAAACAAGTGTTACATAAACTAGTGGAACAAATGGTCAACCTAGCCATACATATACAGGGCCTTTCTAATAAAGATGAGGTACCAGAAAAGGAAAATGACCAGGTGTATTTGTCAAAACTTGTTCGTGAAGAGTATGCTGGTTTAAAATATTTCGTACTGCCATATTCTTACTTTCCAGACGGAGTTTGGTATACTATGACTAAAGAAAAAAGACAAACGTTATATCCATTTGTTATACATAATGATTATGTGTCCGGAAATGAAAACAAAATTAATAGAGTAAAAAAATTTGGACATTGGTTTTTGAACAATGATAATACTTGTAACTACCAAAAGGTCAACCTTATATTTATATAATAATGGTGTGTCAGCAATGGATATGCCATATTCATATGGTCAGGATTGAGGACATAGTGCACTGCCCTTCGGATCGTGCACTATGTCTTCAACACTGACCACTATATTGGTATAGTCATTGATAACACAATATTATTATGTTGACTGTTATATGTAGACAAAATAGAGTGAGAAATATTTCAACAAAGGAGGTCCGATATTGATTGCGTCTCTGAAAAATGCAGAATGTTCTATACTTTTTCCCAGTATCTAATTACCTATAATATGACAGGAAATCATCAATCGGTTTTCTTTGCTAGATTAAAAGTAGTTTAAGCTTTCATTCTATTTTATAATATATTATGAATGTATTTACTGATAGACGACTATGACATATTAACATATTGGATCCTCCCCCTTGCACGAGGACTATCTATATATATAGGTTGACAGACAGTTGAAAACCCAACCTTACCTGCTTGAAACTGGCATCATATATGTACTATTTTCGCATAGTATTTCAACACTATATAATTATTTGTGATATATGCCAAAATATCGTAGAAACTTACATTAGAGAAGAAATTTACAGAAAGCATAATAATGAACAAATACATACAATTTATATAAGCATACAGCTTAATACCGTAATGTTAAACAAACATAATTTATTTGCATTGTTTGTGGGTTATGATCATTGATGACTTTGTGAGCTGAATGAATCGGCACCTAGACTTTTCATAACTTTATACAAGTGAAACACAATGAATAATTCATGATAAATAAAGTCCAGAATGTAACCTCAATCAAACATGCAGTTTGTTATCCCTTGTGGCATTAAAGTTTCGAAGTGTATAAAGTAACGTTACCATCAATCCGTCCACGAGAGATCTGACTGTGAAGTAAACGACGCTAATGTTCTATCTAGTCAGTCGGTAGTATTATTGTCAAAAAGGGACAAACTTTCGTGTAGTTAAAAACACATTAAAAATGCACTAAAAACGTCACCTTTTCTGTTGTATAACTCATGATATCCCGGAGGTAGATTTGCCCTGGCACATCTACCAGGACTCTGTCCTGCATCCAATGTGGTCCTTCATTGGCCGCGGTACCCTCGCCGAAATAAATCGTGGCTATACATCTCAATTAGTATGGGTACTCCCCTGTTAATGTGCATATTGTCAATGTATTAAATTATTTATATTTGTCTTTGTTAAATAGTTTCTCTCCTGTCTACAGTAATATATTATCAGCATCTGAAGTTTTAAAGTACTATAGACTTAAAAGCCTATCATGACTGTCTAATCATTTTTATTTAAAACAGAATCACTGTAGCTGCTCAAGTGGTCCAAAATTACGTTCAATGTTTCATTTAGTTATCTCCTAGTCTCTTTAGCGTTTATGGTATTTTCAAATGTTACACTCGCCAAATGATATTGCTTAGATGAACGTCATATCGGATTTATATCTTCAAGTTAAATTATCCTCGAAGCATTACACCAGTTTTTGTATATTTATAAAAGTATAGTCGACTGTATTATGGGTACAATATGTGCTCCTCCTCCAGACGACTTTCCTTTATTCGTATCCTGATATAATTAATATAGAGGCTCCTTAAGAAAAATGAAAAGAAGCTAGCGTGATGAAGATGATGTCTGTTCACTGAATAATTCTAAATTTATGATTGTGTTGATTGCGTAGATGCCGTTGAGACTGCAATAACGGATACAACAGATACAGTTCACTCCTTGACCGGAGCTTTTATTGGGGTTCTTGTTGTACAATCTTTAGAGTTATGTGTAGTGCTTTATAGATCATTGTTTCTCCTTTTTATTCTGGTCATTGTATTGTATTCCCTTCTTAGATTAACTGCTTCTGATTTCCTCCTTTGTAGAAGTTGTCACTCAATATAAAAGTGTTTGATTGGTTTTCAAAAATGAAAGATACCTGAACAAAAACATGCGGGATAACAAATCAATGCCAACTAGAGAAATATAATGCTGCTAAATACTAACTGGAATATACTGGTTATTCAACTTAGGAATGAATAAATTTTTTACCATTCCTATAGCAATATCTCTTGCTCTTTTCTACAAAAATGTCGAGATAATCTTCACAGAAAATCAAGTTATTAGCCCAGTGACTAAAAATACTCACAATAGAGTACAAAACAAGTTCTGTGAATTTAAATTGGTGTTACTCTATAATATAAAATCATATTCAAGCGAATTTTCAATAAAAAGGAAACCATTTTGTTACCAAAGGGAAACTGTATATGCATGTTAAAAAGGAAGTTTTGAGTTGCAAGTTTTCGATTTTTAACAATTATTTTTGTGTGTTTTCGTGTTTTTTTTTTCGCTTACAACCTTGCATTATAAGCACTGTACCTCCAAACATTTCCATTTTCCCCCTTAATATCAGAGTCAAATCTTCATTTTCACATCCAGTTTTTGGAAGGAGCGGAACGGAGGCTGTCTAACTCTACCCATTTGGAGATGGCCAAATCTGGTAACAATCCCACATGTTCTTTTGTTTATTACAAAATCCACAGTGGAGCCCAATAATGAAAACACACGAACAATTTATATAACTAAAGGTAAAATATTCAATTTCTTTATTCTGATTGGAGCCTATCGGAATTTGTATGCAAACCTGAATTGATCTCTCAAAAAAGAAAACTAAACTGAATATCATGCAAAAATATACATTTTGTAAATAGATTCCAAGCATATAAAATGTCTTGAACATTTGAAGATTAAGAAAATTCCTTGTAAAAGGAAATAAAACAAAGTGAAAATCGGAATGAATTTTGCATACATCGTTATTAACGTCCGTAATTTTAACCACAGAGGCCGATTTTCGAGAAAATATCAATTCTTTGAATATAAAACACTGGATTTACTAATGAGTATTACGGTCATTCGGGATATATACTAAAAACACAGATCTCACAAAATCTACCGATATAAAAAGCTAAGTAAAATAATTTCAATAAATCCGGACTTGAATTGAATAAGAATACATAGTTTTTTTTCAAGATTTTAAACGTTCTTAACGATAAAGGGCGTTATGTGACGTTCCTAGATAAAGGAAATAAAGACGGTGATAATATTGTACTTACATAATGTCGATTATTTCGCCGTTTCGCTTAGATGAATGGGTTAAGGCCTTTAACGACAACAACGGCACCTTGGTGTGAAATGCTTACCTAACAGGGTGTTATGGCTCGTGTGAAAGAGTACATGTCATAATAAAACACGAACATCACAATAAAATATATGCTTTAGCTTTTTTATTACGTAGATAAATTCAAAAATCAATGTAGATATCAGTATATCACAAGTTATCCATTTGCATTTTGGTGTTTTACGCCACTTTCAGCAATATTTCAGCTATATCATGGCGACCAGTTTTAGTGTTGGAGGAAGCCGGAGTACCCAGAGAGAACCACCGGGCATGGGCAAGCAACTGGTATATTTTATCACTTGCGGCTGCGAGTCGAGTAATTTACAAAGCTGGGCGCGAACCCACGCCGTATTGGTGATAGGCTTGTATGAGTTGCTAGATCCAACGACCTATTTCATTGAGCCACCCGGGCCCCTCAAAAGTTATGTGTTCCATACAAACAGCCATTAATCCTATCAATGTTATTTTGTTATTTACTTCAAGAGAATGGAATACAGTGTTGGAATGCAAATAGGCTATTAATATCATCGAAAGAACTTCAACACAATGTAATTATTAAAAGTGAATAAACGTTAGAGAAAATCGAAAGGGCAATCAAGAATGAGAAACTGGCAACATTGGGTACTCAAGACACAATATTTGTCTTAATCTACATTAGTGTAAATAAATGTATATTATATATAAAAGTCTAGCTGTTTCAACATGTATGATGTTCAAATAACAAATAACAACAATGTCATAGGTATTTGATATATATGTTTTAATCATTATAATTTCCCGCGTTACAACGTATAGACGGAAATTATTGTATTAAAGATACGGGTATTTAAATCTTGTCATGTGATTTTTGAAAACAGCGCGAACATTTTTTTTCACTTCTCGTCACTTTCTAGCCACCTCTGCGTTGGTCAACACGCTTTACTTAAAAATTGACGCCGGACATATCGACAATTTGCTCAGGGACAATATTACTAGAGAGGTTAAAACAGCAGTTTCCAATTCTCAACAGGAACTTTTGTCAAACATTACATCATTGATGGATTCAACATTAGCGTCTTTCCAAACGAGTATTCAGCAATCACAGGTTGAGATATCTCAGACCCAGATTTCCAAGATGGAAGAAACTTTGACGGATAGTTACACGTTTCAGGGCAAAGGCAACGAGAACCAATTTAAGCATAAAATAAAAGTTATATTTAAACTGAAGGAAGCCAAAACACACTTGGAGGGTTCAGAACTCAGCATTGGTTCAGTTCAGACGGTGAAAACAAAAATTGAAGAAGGCATAGACTTAGTAAAGGAAAGACAAAATTGATTAAGCTTGCAGATTCTTCAGTATTAGGTTGGAGAGTTGTGACGGAGTATATTTCAAACCCAATCGCAGATAATTCTGACGATGAAAAGAGAATGGCGAGAGCACAGGCACGTGCAGAGAAGAACAAGACAAACAAGATGAAAAGAAATAAGAATATCAAGAGTACTCCTTACACTCCAGTTTCAGAGAAAAGAGACAGAGAATACGAACTGGTAGATGTTTCAATTGTGGTAAACGTGGACACTGGGCTGATGAATGTCCTGAAAAGAAATCTAAGATAAGTAATTTTAATAGTTTGCTTAATTTAAAAAAAATCGATTTGTCAAACACACCTCATATTTTGAACGAGTCGAGTGAAAACAATTCACCAGGTTCAGATTTGTGTATTGATTTAGCAAAACAAAGAGGGTTACGTGCGGCAGAGGGATGTTTATTACCTGTGAGTAGATTTAATACCGATACGTGTATTGCTTTGCCAATACAAACAGAGTCATGTGACATACTACAAATTATTACACCTGTAGGTAGATTAAAAGTTAATATCAATGAATGGAAATTGATTACTTCAAATGAACATGTATTAGATGTTATACAACACGGTTACAAAATACCGTTTAAAACTGAACCAAATGAGACTTTCATAAAAAAAATAACAGATCTTCATTGAATAATCAAGATTTTGTAAAATCTGAGATTGTTAGTCTTTTGAAAACAGGTTGTATTTCTGAAGTAAACAGAAAACCTTAAGTGGTAAATCCTCTTACAGTGACATACAATAAATACAACAAGCCAATAATGGTACTTGACTGCAGACACATTAACTAACACTTATTTAAGTTCAGGTTTAAGTGTGAAGATTCTGCAGTAGCAAGGGAATTATTCAGAAAGAATGATTATCTGTTCGGATATGATTTGAAGTCTGCTTATAATCACATTGAGATTTTTCAAGAACATAGGCAATAACTGGGTTTTTCTTGGGCATTTGATGGAGTTCCCAGATTTTTTGTTTTCAATGTTTTGCCTTTCGGTATATCCACAGCCGGCTACATGTTTTCAAAGGTAACCAGAGAGGTTGTAAATTATTTTAGATCTCGGGGTATCAGAGTAATAATGTACCTAGATGACGGTTTGGAAGTGACAGTTATGATGATTGTTTAAATATTAGTAAAGAAGTTAACGCACAGCTTGAAAAATTAGGTTTTTTGTTGGCACAGAAAAAATGCATTTCGCTACCCACAAAGAGTATTAAGTGGTTGGGTTATATTTGGAATAGAGATATAGACAAATTGTTTGTCTGAGATGAAAGAATTGACAAAACAGTAGCAAAGATTAAAGTTGTATTGTAGAAAGTCAGTACAGGCAAAATGTTTATTTATGTTAGAACCTTGGCCAATATTGTCGGCCAATTAATTTCTATGTACTTAGTGTTTGGAAATATAGTTAGATTCCATACTAGATATATGTATTACTGCTTCATGGGTAAAGTATCGTGGGATGCACCAATTAAACTGACCCAATTTGTTTTGAATGAGCTTTTTTTCTGGGAGAAAAATTGCAGAATTTTAAATAAAGACGGCGTGCTTTGGAGTCACGAATCTATAGACAATATATTTGATTTTGAAATATTTTGTGATGCCTCAGATGTGGGCTTTGGAGGTTTTTGTTGCGCTGAGCTAGAAACTCAGTTAGAACAAAATGAAATATCAGGTAATTGGATATCAAGTGAAGATGTTCAAAGTTCAACTTGGCATGAACTTGAATGTAATAACAGACTGGTAAACAATTGTGTTTATACAATTGAAAACAAAAAGGTAAAGTTGAATTCGGACAGCAAAAACGTTGAACACATTTAACAGGTAGGAAGTAAGAAACAGGATCTTCAAAAAATTGCCGTTGATATACACAAGGTTTGTAATGAAAATAACATTACTTTAGTGACAAAGTGGTTACCACGTGCTGATAATACAAAAGCCTATCAATTAGGCAGGAAAATCGATCATGATGATTGGGATATAAGATCAAACGTATTCAATTTGTGCAACCAAAAATGGGGTCCGTACACTGTAGACAGATTTGCGACACATTATAATACACAGTGCGTAAGGTTTAATTCACCTATTTGGTGTCCTGGTACAGAGGCAATAGATGAATTCAGTCAATATTGGGGAAGGGAAAACAATTGGTTAGTACCTCCACCATCTTTGATATCAAGAGTATTGAACAAGATGAAGAACGATAAAGCTTATGGTACTCTAATTTTACCAGAATGGAAGACGGCTTCAGTTTGGCAAATTGTACATTCACACATTGGGTTCGCACACTTGATCAAAGATCTATGTTACTTATCTGAAGGAACACATATAGTTAAAGGTACAGGCAAAAACGGTGTTTTTGCAAAATGGCCATTATAATTTAAAATGTTAGTCATTAAGATACAATTGTAATAGTTCTACTATTGTTTTCAGGACTAGGATTGCAAAAGACAGTAACGATGTTCTGATCCAAGTGGTATAGGAGAGCAACATCCATTGAGAAGCCTTGCTGGGAAAATGTCTAATTTTTTTATTGACTCCAGAAGTGTAAATACCTCAAAGAAGTAATTTTACACATTCAGTAGATGGAAAACATTTTGTAAATTTTATGACATGAAAGATTTACCAGCCGAGCCTATGCACATTGCATTATATTTAACTTCGTTAATAGATAAGAAATCGACATCAAGTGTTATTGATTCAGTAAGTTATTCAATTAAATGGGCACATATGTTACATGGTTTTGATGACCCTACTGAAAATTCATTTATTAAAAATCTGCAGGGTACAGCTAAAAGATTGAACAATAATGCAGTAGTTAAGAAAGACCCAGTTGATACTCAGATGCTTGTAAATTTGTGTACTATATATTAGGATTCTAGTGATTTATTTGTAGTTCGTGACCTTACTATGATCTTGATAGGATTTTCTGGATTTCTCCGTTTTGACGAGTTAAGTAATTTGAAATGTAAAGATATAAAAATTTTCGATGATTATTTAAAAATGTTCATTTCACATAGCAAGACCGAGCAATACAGACATGGCAATGAATTACTCATTTATAGAGGTAATGCGGTAGCATGTCCCCTCAGTATGTATAAACGTGACTTGTTTTTAACAAAACTGGATATCAATTCAGATGAGTTTATTTTTATCCAATGTTCAGATCTTCTGGTATAGCTAATCTTATTTACAAAAATAAGAAGTTGAGCTATACCACATCCAGGGTGAATATAGTAAAACGTTTGAAAATAGTTGCTCCATGCCTTAATGTAGGTCTTCATTCTCTTCGCTCAGGCGGAGCTACAGCTGCAGCTTTATCAGATGTGAATGATAGGTGCTTAAAAAGGCACGGAAGGAGGAAGTCCGATATTAGCAAATATGGCTACATTGATGACACTTTTGATAAGAGGTTATCTGTTTCTAAAAATCTCGGTTTCTAAATTTGCTTGCTATTCTCTACAGCCCTATCTTTGAAATTTTTTTGTAGGATCGGTGGGCTATCGGCAATCTTATAGATTGCGTTTCTTATTATAGAGCATTATGATTTATAGAGTATAGTTTGATACTTATAATTTCCCGCGTTACAACGTATACAGGGAAATTATTGTATTAAAGATACGGTATTTAAATCTTGTCATGTGATTTTTGAAAAAATCGCGAACATTTTTTTTCACTTCTCGTCACTTTCTAGCCACCTCTGCGTAGGTCAACACGCTTTACTTAAATATATTAAATATTTTCGGAATCTTTTTGTAGTTTTAATTGCTTTATTCAAATACCATATGTATATATTTTGATACTGTCCAGAGTATTCCTCTTGAAGCTGTTATTGCACTGGGCTCTGGGCACAGGTTTCCGTTTTCAAATTTCAAATTATGGTTTTTCCTAGCCGGCTGGATCGCCTATGATAGAGTTGTTATTCTTTCTGTTTGTATTAAGTATCTGTGAGATTTGTAATAGATTATAGTAATATACATGTACATATTTATTATAAATAAATAACATCCGGTGTCCGCTAGGATCGGTGGGCTATCGGCAATCTTATAGGTTGCGTTTCTTATTATAGTGCATTATGATTTATGGAGCATTGTTTGATACTTCATTTTACTAAAACTCTTAACGTAAACATAGATTCAGAGTTCCAATAGTTATTTACACTAATACGTTGTCTTTTAAGTTATTCCACATTTCTCCTGAAACCAATCTTTATTATTACATTTATTGTTTAATTTATCCTTCAATTTGATTTTGAGTACCAATTAAGTACAATTCGGTGTTAATTAGTAATGGTCCTAATAAAGGATTTCTTGTATCTGATTCATGTAGATCGACTGTAATTCAAGTAGCACCGGCGTAGATGCTGATCTCATATAGGACAGCATTGATCCCGATTAGAATGGGTGGCTCATAACAACTCATACCAGCCTATCCCGAATACGGTGCGGGTTTGCGCCCAGCTTTGTAAATTACAAAAATGGTGAACTCGACTCGTAGCCGCAAGTATATAGTTTACCAGTTGCTTGCCCATGGTCAGTGGTTCTCTCCACGTACTTCGGTTTCTTCAACCACTAAGACCGGTCATCATACTTTAGCTGAAATACTGCTGTAAGTGGCGTTGAACAACAAAAATCACAAAAAATAAGACAATTAGAACGACGTTTTTTCTGCTCTTTTCATACCATTATCAGTTGTTTTAGACATTGCCGGATACAAACAATATACCTAGGTTGTCGGTAGATATAAAGCAAATTTTCACTCGCTTTCAAAGCCAGCCTTCTCTCTACCTGTTTCTAGTGCTTGTGTGAAAAGTCATGAATATTGAATGGACCCTTTATTGCTTACGACAACTGATATATATTCGTAGTCATTTGTAACATATATTGCCTAACGATTAACGCAGTATATCTTTGTAATAAAGGAAATTAAGACGGTGAGTATATTTTACTTAAATAATGTCGATTATTTCGCTGTTTTGTTGAGGTGAATGGGTTAATATCTTTAATGACACTGATTTCATTGTCTATCCTGCCCTTGATTAACGAGTTCTGACGAACCCATTGGTATTTTCAACCTTTTCTTTCAATAGTATTTCAGTTCTATCATGTCGGTTAGTTTTATTGTTTTGAGAAACCGGAGTACTCTGAGAAAACCATCGTACTGTCGCAAGTCACTGAAACAAAATGTATCATATGAAGTTGTATCGAGTACACCTTGTAATGAGCGCGATTCGAAGTCATGGAGTTAGTGGTGATATGCACTGATTGCACTTTTAGTTGGAAATCCAACTACCAAAGGATCACGACAACAACGGCTCCTTGGTTCCTATTGACGGACAAATGATGTGAAATACTTACCTAACAGGGTGTTATGACTCGTGCGTTAGAGTATATGTCATAATAAAACACGAGCATAACAATAAGATATATGCCTTATATTTCTTATTACGTAGAGAATGTAGAAAATCAACAGGGCTATCAGTGTATCACAAATTATGTGGTCCATACAAACAGCCATTAACCCTATTAATTTTATTTTGTTATTTATTTCTGGAGAATGGAATACAATATCGTGAACTGGGCATTTCATTTAAGACTACTTTAATCATTTTTAATGGATTTCTTATCATGAATAATTTTTATTTCGATTAAAAACATGTTTGTTTATTTTAAATTAATTATCTGAGGGTTAAGAGCTATTTGAAATAAATGCATACCGTTTCGCGTCAATAATTAGGTCTAAGTTCTCCTTAGCATATTTAGTTTGGAATGTAAGTAGGCTATTCATATCATCGAATAAATTTCAACACAGTGTAATTATTAAAAGTGAATAAATGTTAGAGAAAAGCGAAAGGGCAATTAAGAATATGAAACTGGCAACATTGGGTATACAAGACATAACACTTTATCTCTTTCAACATGTATGATGTTCAAATAACAAATAACAAAAAATCTCAAAGATATTTAACATATATGTTTTAATCATTCATTCTATCAATACTCTTAACATAGACATAAATTCAGAGTTCTATAGTTATTTTACTAATACGGTTGTCGTTTAAGCCATGGCACATTAATGCGACATTTAGTGATTAATTTATCCTGCTATCGCATGATCTTGGGTACTATTTAAGCACAATTCGGTGTTAATTAGTAATGGACCTAATAAAGCATTTATTTTATCTGATTCATGTAGATCGACTGTGATACAAGCAGGACCAGCGTAAACGGGGACCTGATAGAGGAACCCATTCATCCCGATTAGACTGGGTGGCTCAATGAGTTAGGTATTTGGATTACCTAACAGCTCATACCAGCCTATCATGAATACGGCGTGGGTTCGCACCCGACTTTGTATATTACAAAAAGGGTGCGCCCGACTCACAGCCGCATGTGGTAAAGCTTACCCGTTCCTTTCCCATGTTTAGTGGTTCTTTCTCCGGCTTCTTCGTCCACTAAGAATGATCATCATGATTTAGCTGAAATATTGCTGAAAGTGGCGTTAAACACCAGAAATCATCCAAAATCAACCGATTAGAACGACGTTTTTTTTTGCTCTTTTCAGACCATTACCAATTGTTTTAGACATTAAAGGATAAAAACAATATACCTAGGTTGTCGGTAGAAATAAAACCAATTTTGACTCGCTACCAAAGCTAGCCTTCTTTCTCCGTCTTTTAGCTCTTGTGTGATAAGTCATGCGTAAAGAATGGGCTGGATATTGCATACGACAAGCATGATACACCCGTAGTCATTTGTAACAGGTATTAACTAACGGTTTGCAGAGTAAATATTTTTTAATAAAGGAAATAAATACGGTGACAATATTTCACTTACATAATGTCAATTAGTTCGTTGTTTCGTTTAGGTGAATTGGATACGGTCGTTAACGACACATTTTGGAATGTTTATCTTGCTTTCGTTTACAACCTCTGATGACCCCATTGGTATCTTCAACCTTTTCTTTCAATAGTATTTCAGTTCTATCTTGTCGGTAAGTGTTATTGTGTGGAGAAACGGAGTACTCGGTGAAAACCAACGTCCTGTCACAAGTCACTGAAAAAGGTATAATATAAAATTATATCGAGTACACCTTGCCATGAACGGGATTCGAACTCATAGCATTATCGGTGATAGGCACTGGTTGCACTTTTAATTGGAAATCCAACTACCAAAGGATCACGACAACAACGGCCCCTTGTCCCTATTTACGGACTTATAATGTGAAATGTTTATCTAACAGGGTGTTATGGCTCGTGTGAAAGAGTACATATCATAACAAAACACAAGCATCACAATAAAATATATGCCTTAGCTTTCTTATTACGTAGACAAGGTCAAAAATCAACAGAGATATCGGTGTATCACGAATTATTTGTTCCACACACATAGCCATTAACCCTATTAATTTTATATTGTTATTTACTCCTGGTGAATGGAATGCAGTGTTGTGAACTGGGCATTTCATTTAAGTCTACTTTAATAGTTTTAATTGATTTCTTATTATGAATAATTTTAATTTCGATTAAAACCATGTTTGTTTATTTTAAATTAATTATCTGAGGATTAACGGCTGTTTGAAGTTAATGCATACCGTTTCGCGTCAATAATTTTTAGCCCATCATTTTCCTGAGCATATTTAGTTTGGCATATGAATATGCTATTCATATCATCGAATAAATTTCAACACAATGTAATTTTTGAAAGTGAATAAATGTTAGAGAAAATCGAACTTGCAATCAAGAATATGAAACTATCAATATTGGGTACACAAGACACAAGACTTGTCTTAATCTACATTAGTGTAAATAAATGTATTTTATCACATAACACTTTATCTGTTTCAACATGTATGATGTTCAAATTACAAATAACATCGCGTCCAACGGAGCATTCGAGGTTATTGCAATGTGAAGCGGAGGGTGTCTGTTTCGAAGCGGTTGATTTGCGAACATGGTAAGTTCATTTGCATTTGTAGTAATAAAGGGACCGAGTCTGATCAAAATTATCAGTGCACGGAATCAAGACATCATCATGGTTTATGAAGCTGTGATTAAAGTAGATATATACGTTGTAGGTTTACCAAACACTCGCGCCCAACTCTAATGCCGGGTGCAAAAATTAACAACATCACTCCTTTTAGGCCGATAATTTGCAATCAAAAACTTATTTTCAAAAAATTACTGATCCTAAACGTTCAAAATTATAAAACCAACCAAACACTACAGACATACCACGAAAGACACCATATACAAAGCGTCACTCTCGAAAATTAGATGTAGAGTATGGGGTGTTAGCTACGTGTTCCTTATGGGGTGTAAGCTCTGGTTTTATAAACATATTTATAATCACCTCAACTTGGAAATTTAATAAGAACATAAGTGTTATGTTGTCTGGAAAAAGGCGAACACTCCACTTAACAGGATTGGCATATATATGTTGTTTTCTTGTAGACCAAAAGAAAATCACACAACACCAAAAACGTGCTACATTACAGACAAGTTGTGTGGGCACTGGATACTATTACCCGGATTTACCTGGATTGGGTAATAATAACGGAAAAATAGGATTACCTGAAAGATTAAGTACCGGAATACAATTTCGGTTCAGGAACCTATTTCACCAAAAAAAAAAGCGGGCAATCGTAATTGTATTTGTTAGAACTACCTGGTTTTATTACTACCAGGAATAGTTGTATGTAAATAACATATTAAATCTTATTTATTGTTTGTTGTTGATTTATCTTGATAGGTATCAATTTTATTATAAACTTTCATTATGAACTTAATTTGCCTATATTTGTTTGTGTAACAATATGGCCAAAGGCGCTGAAAACTGCCCACCGTGTATGTTATCAAGACACGTAGTTCATTTGGGGATCTTAATATGTACGTGAATGGGGGAGTCCTGTCCTTCAATTTCTTATGTAATTCCATCTTTGTAAATATATTTAATAATTCTTTCAATTATTTATGTCCAATAATGAAATCTCTAGATCTTCTGGGTAATACTAAGACCAGGTAACTCTAACAAATACAATGAAGATTACCCAACATTTTTTCGTGAAATAGGTTCCTGAACCGGTATTGTACTCCAGCACTTTGTCTCTCAGGTAATCCTAATTTTTCGTTATTATTACCTAATCCAGGTAATCGTGGCCAGTGCCATTTTTGTTTTGTTTTGTTTTCGTTTTCTTTTGTTTGCTTGTTTTGTTTTTCATCTGTAAAATTTTTTTAAGGTAAAACTTCAAGTTAGTTTTTGTTCTTTTTTTGTGCTTTCGGATAGTTGTGAGCCTTGTTTAGGAAGGGGGGGTACCAATATCCCGTATCCCTAAAACAAAATAGGAAAATATCCCATATCTCTAAAATTAATTTATGGTCAAAAGACAAAAATATCCCTAAAGATACCCCAAATGCGAATGCAATATCCCATATCCCAGTAATTCTGAGGACACATATCCCATATCCCTAAAAATATAATGGCAAATATCCCGTATCACAATGTACCCTATCCAAGGCTCAGTTGTTGGTGGGTACTCAACTTATTTTGTGACAAGAGATACCAAATCACTTTCCAAATACAAGACGACGATATTTACAAGATGCTGAAATGTTTAATCGACAACATATTTGTCCAATGTGGTGGGCGTGTGCATCAACACTTGATCTGCATTTAAATAGGAACTGTGCATCTTACTCGCCGTCTTGTTTCCTCACTTTTAGAAAGCCGACTTAATAGGTCTTGTCAAAATGAAAGAACGGCATTTGGACAGGTCGTTTAATTTCACTTTCTGCTATATAGATGTTTTATTGTCACTGAACAATCCTCGATTCGGTGACTATCTCCGTCGCATCTATCCAAAAACAATCTGAATTAAAGGACACCACATACCCTGTTAGGTCTACCTCGTATCTTGACCTACTATTGGAAATTACTTATTACTAAGCTCTATGACAAACATTATGACGTTTTACTCCGCATTATAAATTTCCTGTTGGTCTGTGGTAACTTTCAATCCGCTCCTGAAGGCATCACCTCAAACGTTCTACGGTCGTCATACTTAATCTGTTGACAAATATGGCGTGTCCATCTTTACCGGTGCACCCGTTTTTGGAGGAGTCCGAGTTCCTCATTTACTCTTAGTTTTATGTGTATTTTCTTTTCTTTCATATGTGCTTCTCGTTTTATTTGTTTCCGTTTTCATTGCTTCGTCTTTGCCCCTTGACTCATGAGCTTTGGGTTTCGCTTTAACCGTGGTTACCCTTGATTTTACTTTCACTTAGTAACTACATAAGCACCTACGGTAGATTTGGAATTCACTTTTCACTTTGATTATCCATTATATAACATTGATATTTGTGTAAACATTTGACATGTTTCGTGTCCCTGATTCATTGAATATGATTTCCAACATTTTTTTTATATGTAAAATTAAATGGATGTTCTATACAATGACCAATAACATTTAAGTTTTGCTTTATTTATTTTAGATGGATGTAGACCACGATGAGATAGTTCCATCAACTTCAGGGAAAAATTTTATTTGTCAGTTTTGCGCAAGGCGTTATAAACGCCAACAATCTTTAAAGAGACACGTTCAGGCTCATGAAAACAATGAGTATAGCTGCAGTCACTGTCCTAAAAGATTCCAGACGGTATATAACATGAGAATACATATAAAGCGACAGCACTCAAAAGGGAAATCAGAGTTCATTTGCCAGCACTGTGGGAAAAGATTTAACAGCAAAGTAGCTACATCAAATCACATTAAATTCAAACATAATAACGGAGGTAAATTGTGCAACATTTGCAGCAAAGATTTCAAGGACAACTATGCTCTCCAACGCCATTTATCGTCCCATGACAACAAAACAGACAAATGTACAAAGTGTGGTCGAGAATTTAAAGATCTGGAGTCTCATCAAAAAAAATGTGGCAAAAGGAAAATGCCAAGGCAGTATGTCTGTGATATTTGCAATAAAAAGTATCTTTGTAAGCGTTACCTCCATGTCCACATTAAGAACAAACACCAATGGTGTGATCTTTTCTCGTGTGATTGTGGCAATACATACTCCTATAAATGTTCATTGAAAAGACATCAAAAGATGTACACACATTAACTGTGATTATACAATTCAGGAAAGCTTCTTTAATTTTTATGTTTTACCACAAATAGTGATATCTCTGTACATAGCAATAATGTGATCTAGTCAATTCAATTGTTTTATGTTGGAAGACAGGACTGAATTTTATCTTCTTTTTTTTTACTTTATACATATTATTTGATAGTGAAGCTTCTTAACACCGAAATTTGGCAAAATCGTGCACTTTATGATACAAGCACCAAACTTTGCATATATGTTATTTAGTCCATATAGAAACAGTTTCCGTGCCTGGCAACCCAGAAGTCAGCCATTGTTCAAGATGACGGCCACATTACAACAAGACTGTCTCTGGCAGGCGAAATTCACAATCAACATTTTATGTACATATGTATATTGCATATAAACTAATGCAATTATATCTTTGCTGCATTAAATATGTTATTCAGCTACATTTGTCTCACTATTATTTTACTATTTGACTAAAACAACCCTTTATAACAGAAAAAAATTAAGAAGAGCGTATTTAATTTGCACTACACAGAGCACACTGGTATAATCCACTGCTGAATATGTCGGCATAGCGTTCAACAACAGCTTTTGTTCAGCGTACTCCAAAATACCGTATGGCTGTCCCTTTTACTTCCATAAAGTCATACATGAATTGGCAGGCTGTGCCAACACGGGATAATCGGGACAAGAAGAAGGGGGGTGGGGGCTTGTTCCTCCGGATAGTGCACATATCGCACTGGAGTTAAACATGGTACCTGAAGAACGATCGGAGCGAACGTAGGTATTTTATCAAAATTCAACCGAATCCCATTCAATAAAGCGCCGATATCTATTTGTTTTGAGTCTTATCATTTGTGGTAGAGTTTTGCTTTGAAATCTCATTTTTCAAAGAAATTGTGTTGTGTTGATTTTTGAATTGTATTAATTTGTTGTTTCAAATTGGCGAGCATAATTTTCCCTTCAAAAACGTGTAAAGTCGTAAGTTCCCTGAACAATCATAACATAATCCACCAAATTATTCAGGTGAAGTATGCACCGTCCAGATAGCTCAACAAGTACTCGTGTTTCAATGTTAATTTCGGTGATAAGCATTCTGCAATGTCTGATTGAAGGGAGACAATGACTATGAAACATTATCAAAAGTAACACGATTGTGCTAAAACGCTTCAAGACAGTTGGTAGCACAATTAAGTGCTTGCAATGTTATTACACCAAAAATTCAAATACAATCCAGCTTGTCTTGAGGCATTTTACAATAGAGAGAGGCAGAGAGCAGCTACGTGGCAAGAAGATGAAAGTAATATTAAAGATGCCTCACTGAAAGATATTGATATAGCCGAATTAGTATCATAAATTTTTGAGACACAACGGGATTCTACGGAATCAGTGGTGTTGCCTCTTACATACCTGGTATCGATGTATAAGGAATAAGGATAATAAAAAAATTACCGAACACAGAGCAATCTTCCAAAGGGAAATTCAAAACTCATAAATCAATAAACAGACAAAATCAGTCAACAACCAGGGAAACTGGGAAACCGCAAAGGCCCTGACTTGGTACAGGCATTTCTAAATAAATGGTGGATTGAATCAGATTTTACGGCGCCAACCTCTCGCTTCCATTACGGTTCAAATGTTCCGGTTGTCACTAAAGCAACATTTATAACAATACTGGAAAAATAAGACTTTCCCAAATTGGTTTGAATTCCTCCCCATACATACTACCCGTCCGAATGGAAAATTACTGAAGAGATAGCGCATACTAAAGGTAGAGATGTTCTTTAAATATCTAAGCAAGATATTGGCCCGACAATATCGTTAGCATGTGACTACTGTGACACTATACACATGGCAAAGACAGCTGCGATAGTACGAGTAGATTAGCAAAAGCATAAATCCAAATTCATGGATCATTTTGAGCTGATGAATTTCAATCAAGCATACCATCATCTCTGCTTCCACATGGTCCCGATATAAAGTCCCAGTTGGAAGATGATAGATGCAAGTCTTATTTGACCATTGCACAATTGTAAATGTTTAGCTACCACCCAAAAGTCCAAAAAAGGACATTGCAACAGCGACATTCTCCTGAACGTGAAATTCCATTTTGTTTTTATCTTGGATTTCCCATTTATGCCAGCAGCTCATTGATATTTGTTTCCAATATGGTTTATATCTTTCGTACAATCTTTCGAAATCATACACAGCTTAGGGAAGCAGTAGTTGAACGATTTGTCTCAGAATGTGTTGAAATCATATTTGATGTTAACCTTGAAAATAGTTTGAAATCACAAACAAAGAAGGAACGAGGAACAGGGATACGGCGAAAGGTTGCCGTTGAAGCATGACACCGAAGTCATGGACTATTTTTCTTTTGCAAATAAACGAGAACAAGACAAAATTGTTTTCCTTCCTTGCAGGACGGATTGCATCTTTATAGCCATCTATATTGGCGTCTTTAACACAGAAAGAAAACGGTCTTTGCAATAACACTATTGACCGATCAGGTCTTCGTCCTTGAAATCATGAAGAGACGGATACATGGATATTTGTTCATGTGAAACATGCGGAAGTTCACGAATAAAAACACATATTTAGTTATCAGTACTGATACAGATGTTGTTGTATTGGCTATTTCAATGTTGGAGAAACTTGAGAAAGATAGATAATGGATAGCTTTCGGTAAGGTCAAAGATCTTAGATGGATATCGATTCATGGGGTGTCAATTTCCCTTGGCCTACGGGCATTAGATGTAATATGTGTACATGCATTTATTGGTTGTCACAGAATGTTAACCTTTCGTGGAAAAGGTAAGCGAACAGCATGACATGCATGGGAAATATATGACGATGCGACAGATAAGTTTGGTTATTAGAGAGAAACACCTGATGTCATTGGTGACATGGACATGGAACTTATTGACCCATTTTTAGCAATCATATACGACAGGACTACAGCCATGTTTGCCTTGAACGAAGCACGTTTTGAAATGCTTGCCCGCTAGCAACACCAGTATATACAATACCATTCCACCAACTAGGGAAGTTTTGATCGAACATACACAAAGGAGACACATGGTTCAGTTTCATGATTTGGGATTTTAGTTGCCCAATTTCATTGATTTTTACCAAAATTTGTAAGGGGTATGGGTAGTATTTTTACCCTCAGTGCACTTGTTCTACAGGCAGTGATAAATATTTGGAGTTCAATCGAAGCTACAACATTGGTCTATTTGATAAGATCAATATATTTCGTGTTAACGTAATAAATCACAGTTCATAACTATATTAAAGATAAATTGTAAGTAATAATGAAAAATATGAAAATCTGGAATTGTCCATTTTTCTCAGATATTGACTACAAAATTGTAATTTCGAAATTCAAGACGGCCATCTTGATCAACAATGATTTTTTTGTGGCCAGGCATAAAATATATTATACCACACTAAAACGGTCATCTGTGAAAAATGTCATGCATGTATCACCATTTGCATGATTAATGTCACAAGAAGCTGCGCTATTACAGTATTAGCTTTGATCAGAGCTATGTTAAAACACAGGTAGTATGAAGCTTGTTGCCAAAGATCTTTTTTTATTTATTTATCTTTTTTACGATTTTTTCCCCTCATATTTACGGTTGTAATACATGTATAATCATAATTGACAAACTGTTATACATTAAATCATTCCAATTCAGCATTGTCAATTTTTTATTCATCAGTACAAGCTATGCCAAGGCGCTTTGTCATAGGATCTTAGATTCATCAGTTTTATGATATTGCCTGACAGATAAGGCTCCTTTGGAGTGAACCATTGGTCCAGAAACCTTTCCAAACTTGACTTTTCGTTTGCTCTTCTTCTGTCTGGGCATGTGAAAGTCATGATCCCTGAAAAAATGAATACAGTATATGAATATTAAACCATATATACTTGGAAGTTCACGAAAATAATTAGGAATCCGGAAACTATTCAAAATAGCATCATTCATATATCATATGTATTTTATGGTGAACAAAAATGTATGTATATTACCAAAGAGACCACTGTTTATTTAATTTGAATATTGCAGATACGCACATTTTGATGACCTGCATCTCATCCGTGCCATTATTATCAAAAGAATGGAAGACCACGAATCAAAAATATCGAAACACAAACCAAAATCGATCAGGCCATCTTCCATGTGCATCACATAGAATAGAGCTAACAAAGACAGAACAAGAAATGTGTGCGTCACAACATACGCCCGTATAAATAGGGTGTTTCCTCTTCCACTGGGGAATCGTGTAGCCAAGTTTGGGAAAGATCCAATACACAGAACTACAGTTATCGTGCGGAAACGACCCTGTTGTCAAAAAATATATGTTTAGCAACGGTGACTTTGACCTTTGCCCTAATGACCAAATAATAAATTGAATTCTTCCCCTTCCAAAGAGGAATCATGTGGCAAAGCTTGGTAAAGATCCGATATACGGAACTAATGTTATCGTGCGGAAACGACCATGGATAAAAAAACCTTTCAGGTTAGACATGTTGGGATGACGCATCTTGTGTGCAAGTATTGAAATAAAAACAAACAAAGGTCATCGAAATTACAAATGTAGCTCTTTTGAATGCATACAATAATACTATCATTTTCTAACTGATGTTAAGCAACACCTAGTGACCTTATCGTTTTGAGTTCGAATTGCATGTCATGACTTCAACAACACTGGACATCAAGGTTGGTACATCTCGTGCTTTTATGGAAACCTGAGTTGTGGGATATAGTGTTTGTGGAAGACCAACAGTTGTTTCTGCTGCTAGACTACCGACAGAGATAATGCTATATTTATCAGTCAACGTATGCAGCTGTATCTTACTGTCTATATCTATAAGCATGCCCTCAAATGTTACCACATGTATTCCTTTGAAATAACGTCATGTTGGTGGAAATCTAGTGAAGTCCACATTCTCCAATACGAATTGTCTCATGGTTATTAATCTGTTAAAGCGGCCGATAGAAGGAATACTTGAATTGTCACTTGCCTCATACCATTCTCGTATTAGGTTAGTGAGTTCCGCTGCTTCGCAGAATCCATGATCTCTCATCCAGTTTTCACCTTGTACAGAGAAATGTGTCCTTGCGTTCGCCACATTTGTCTTGCTTATCTATAAGAACTTCGACCAAAGGTATTGTTAACGCTCTTGCATTAGACTTTGCACACTCCTTCCATTATTTTGCAGAAACTCCACATATACCGACTGTACTAGTCAGAACACGCAAATGAGTCAGGTTGTGAGAGCAGTCGATACTTTTGCACAACCAATACACAGATGCTTCACTTTCTTCCGTGTAGGGAAACCAAAACGGAATAATCTCATTCGTTTCTTAAATGGGCATAGGATTTTTGAATGGAGCTCTCCCTTGCCATTCTTTCGATGCTGAATGAAATACATAACTTGTGTAAGCTACATGGAGAACTAGTTTCGGGTATTTCTTTGACTAAATTGTCTGCATTGCTAATTTCCGTAGCGAGACAGGATTTTTTCTCTTGAAATTACTGGATTTCGGTATCGTAATATATGACAAACCAAATATACCACCAAGGAAGTCGATTTTCTCCTCTTTCTTCCATGATTTCTTGAACAGTTTATGTTTTTCATCAAGAGAGTTATCTAATCAACTATAGGCAATATTCAGTTCAGGGTGTCTTAGCGTTTTAAGACCATCTAAGGAGGTTAGAAGTTCTGCCAAGTTTTCATTCGATAGGCAGAATATTTATTCTTCCCTTTTTAAGAGTACAAGAAATACAAAACTTCAAAACTTTCAGTTCAAACTTTCCCATAGAATAACTGCCGCTGACTCTTTCCTTTTCTAATGTGGTTTAAAGGAAACAGAACTATGCACCTTCTGCTCAGAAACTAAAGACAGTTTGTTGCATCTGTTCTGGGAATGCACCTTTGGTTTTCAATAGTAAACATTTTTGATAATTGTGGTATTTATATGCACCTAATATTATATTTGGTATTGTGGATCCGTTATATCCGGATAACACAACAAATCAAGTCATTTTGATTTTAAAGTATTATTTATGCAAATGTAGATGTTAGGGTGATAAACCTAGTATTAATGGTGGTCTAAAATAGCTAAAATATTGCATTAAAATAGAAAAGACAAGCATACATTTCCTATCCTCTACACAAAGAGAATATATATATGTAAAAAGTGGTTGCCTTTTGAAATTGTTCTTGGTGTTTGAAATTTGCAGTGTAATGTTGCAAAATGTTTATTTTGATGAATTAAATGTATATCGTCTGTGTAAATTGTATATGCATCTCATATGTTTTTGTATTTGTATCTGCCTCTGAATTTCTTTACGAATAAATCAGATTACAAACAAAAAAAGCTTTCAGTCATACAATTTACCTAATTCTTTGATTTTAAATCGTTTACTTTGAGTGCATTGATTATAGTTAACAACAGTGCTATTAACGGAATTATAATTTCTTGGTTTGCACCCGTTTGTTCTTGTTCAATGCCGATAACTTGGGTAATTGCTGAATTATTGCTAGATTCTCTGTTTTCATTTGTCGCAGGTACATCTGATGCGTCGACAGTTTCCATTGATTCTTCTTTTCCATAAGATTAAAATACATTTCAATCCATGTACTCTGCTTCTAGTCCTTCACTCTCTTCACAGAAAGATGCAGTTTCAGTTGTGCTTTCAAGTGATTGCATAAGCTCCAAAGACACTTCAGTGATTGCAGATTGTATTTGCATTTGATTATTGTCATCACTTGCAAGGTTATTCAAACTGATTCGGGAAGCCAACTTGTTACTGTGATTTGATCAGTTTCAGGTTGTGGGTTATTGTCCTGATTATCTCGTGACTTTCGCTTTTGTGACCACACCTCTTTATCATTTGGAGTTGTAATCAGGGAAAGAGTATAATCAACCGATGATACTTCATGCTCCCCAGAATCTCCTTTCAACATTTGCACGGTTTGAAAATAATCGATTGGATCAACCTTGTTGGTCTCAGCAATTCGCTTAATCAATTCCTGCTTTGAAGGTATTTTGTACTGTTCCAAATGTCCTTCTGAAACTGGAAAACTGTAAGTGATGTGTCCTTTTAGTCACGTGACATCAGTTTAATCCATTGCCCATCAGTTGCAAAGCTCAAGATTTTCAGGCCACTTACTCTAAACTCATTCAAAACTTGGTATGTTGCGCTTTTTATTAAATTAGATGTTAACCTATATTTTTAAAGACCATATGCGATAGGCAATGAGCATGGAATATCCAAAGAAGAGTTTCTGCTTTTGTTTGTTATGACCCACATCATGACCTCTGTTCCTTTCTGTCTCAACAGATTAGAACTACCTTCAAGCACAATTTTTGAACGATTCATGATACTTTCAAAATTTGCTGTATCAATGATGACCTCATCATACCATGTTTTCCTTTCATTGGGCCCTTTGAAGAAATGATCGCTCTCTGCTACAGTTGTAAGAGCGTTTTCTTTAGAAATTTTGCATGATGGTATTTCACATAATAGTTGTACATTTGTTCTTCCGAAATCTTTGATTCTATCCTTGATTTCTTTGGTTTGTGGTCTACGTTTTGTAGGTTTTGTGACAGTGTCCTTATTGAACAAATCACCAACATCATTCAATATCATAGTCCACAAGTCCGCTGAAAATGATACTTTCAAAACTGTGGTACTTCTCTCAGAATAGGATACATACAGCAACTAATCGGTTTTTAAAACCACCATTTCAGCTAAGCATATTGGCATACATATTATTCAGGCAAAGAGTAGTGAACTGATGTGTGTTTGTCTGACGGAAACGGACATTTGATTTCAATCGCAGCTATAACGTTTTGCTCAGAATTATCATTTTTGGCAAAGATGAACCAATGCTTCCATCTGGTGACACAACACCTGGTGAAATATCAGACGCAACACCATGAATAATGTAGCATCCTTCTTCAATAAAGATAGCATCAGGATAAAATACTGGTAGAAACCTTCCAATTAGTGTAGCAACGGCATTTATTTCGTCCTTCACTGCATGTTGCAGTCGACGTTCCACTTCAGGTGTAACAGACATTTCATGTCCCTCCATGAATTTGGAGAAATGCACGTTTTGTTTTTTTAACCCAAGAAGTCCGATTGCTGAATGCAGTGTGCTACCAGCTACATGAGATCGCTTTCGTAATTCATGCCAAATCTCGGATCGCTGCATTATAAACCTTGGTTATGTCTGAATGACATTGTCGGATGTATCCCTTAATACTGCTATATTCGTCTGTTTGGATGGGTCTACATGACAGTTTTAGATGTATGGCAAGTATGGTCGCTCTAAGTAGGTGAATAAGGACAATATAGATCCTATCGTTTCCAGAGCATCGCACATGCATTCCCGCAAATGAAAAAGTTATGCTGGCAGTCCACTTATAACATAGACATATCTAGATTCTTTCCATTTTTCCCCTGCCATTCATTTAACTTCTTTAACCCAAATGCCTATTTGAGTGCAAGTTGTCTCCCATTTTTGATGATATTACCCTTATTTATTAACAGTGATACGACATTTTATTTAGATCAGATACAACGCTATCTTCCATATCTGTGTTGATACGGTTAAACTCGTCTGTTTTTAAATTATGTAACCTTTCCTTTACTTCATTAATAAGTGCAAGGTTTCTCTTTAATTTCTGTTTTCTTTTTGTTAAGGTTTGGCCGCCCTCGTGGCCAAACATATCAACATCGTCTCCCTTCGAATCGATTCCAGATGTGACCTTTTTCCCATCGGTGCACAACATGTATTCATTTTCATCACCTGATTCCCGTAATGTTCTAATGATTTGTTCAAGGACTCCGGGAGGTACAACTTTTGGAACGTGAACTTCACTGATGCTAAAATCTGATATTACATTGATTGATGGCACTGTAAAATTAATATTGCTCTTTTCAGATGTCAACATGCCTGGCTGTGCAACTCCTGTCGTTATCTGACCTATATTTCTTGGTCCTCCCATAAAGTACAAAAAGTTTGCATGGAAGAGTCTGTAGCCTGTTTTCTAAAATATATTTTGTTGTTTTACCATATTTCATTTCAAAGGTAATGTTAGTTTACATAAAGCGAACCGTTTCGAGGAAAAGAAGAAATGATAAATTGTCCAGTGGACATTTTTCTTGGTCGAACAATGTCAAAAAAATTATGAAGTCAGTTGCATGTCTACGAGCATGCAGTTTATAAATTACGCGTCTGAAAACTACAACAACATAAGCTCTTGGTTGCAAGTTATCGGCCTAAAAGGAGTGAGTTAATTTTTGCACCCGATATTAGAGTTGGGCTCGAGTGTTTGCTAAACCTACACTGTATATATCTACTGTAATCACAGCTTCATAAACCATGATAATGTCTGCACTCGGTACCTTTATTACTACAAATGCAAATGAACTTACCATGTTCGCAAATCAACCGCTTCGAAACAGACAACCCATACTTCACATTGCAATAACGCCGAATGCTCCGTTGGACGCGGTGAATAACAACAATGTCAAAGTTATTTAACATATATGTTTTAATCATTCATTCTATCAATACTCTTTACAAAAACATATATTCAAAGTTATATAGTTATTTACACTAATACGCTTGTAGTTTAGGTCATTGCACATTTCTGCGGTAATCAATTTGCATTACGACATGCATTGTTTAATTTATCCTTCAATTACACGATCTTGAGTACTAATTAAGTACAATTCGGTGTTAATTAGTAATGGTCCTAATACAGCATTTCTGTTATTTGATTCATGTATATCGACTGTGATACAAGCAGCACCAGCGTAGACGGGGACCCGATAGAGGAACCCATTCATCCCGATTATAATGGGTGGCTCAATGAGTTAGGTAGTTGCATTACCTAAAAACTCATACCAGCCTATCACCAATACGGCTTTGGTCGCACCCGGCTTTGTAAATTACAAAAATGGTGAACTCAACTCGCAGCCGCAAGTGGTAAAGTTGACCAGCTGTTTGCACATGTTCTGTGGTTCTCTTCAGGTACTTCTTCTTTTTCCACCACTAAGACTGGTCACCATGGGTTAGCTGAAATATTGCTGAAAGTGGCGTTAAACACCAGAAATCATCCAAAATCAACCGATTGGAAAGACACTGTTTCTGCCCTTTCAGACCATTATCAGTTTGGTTTAGACATTACAGGATAAAAAGAATGCACATAGGTTGTCGGTATATATAGCAAATTATATATAGCGCTTGTGTGATAAGTCATGATTAATGAATGGACCCTTTATTGCTTACGACAAGCGGTACACATTCGTAGTCATTTGCAACAGATATTCCCTAACAATTAACAAAGTATTTCTTTGTAATAAAGGAAAATAAGACGTTGCCAATATTTTACTTAGCTAATGTCGATTATTTCGCTGTTTCGTTGAGGTGAATTGGTTAAGGTCTTTAACGACAATTTTTGCATACTCTTTCTTGCTTTGATTTACGACCTTTGATGACCCCATTGGTATCTTCAACCTTTTCTTTCAATAGTATTTCAGTTCTATCATGTCGGTCAGTTTTATTGCTTGTAGAAACCATAGTACTCTGAGAAGATCATCGTCCTGTCGCATATCATTGCAAAAAATGTAACATATAAAGTTGTATCGAGACACTTTGCCATGAGCGGAATTCGAACTCATAGCGTTAGTGGTGATAGGCAATCCAACTACCAAAGGATCACTAACATTGGTCCCTATTGAAGAACACATGATGTGACAGGGTGCTATGGCTCGTGTATAAGAGTACATGTAAAAATAAAACACGAACATTGCAATAAACTATATGCCTTAGCTTTCTTATTACGTTGAGAAAGTTAATAATCAACAGAGCTATCAGTGTATCACAAATTATGTGTTTCATACAAACAGCCATTAACTCTATTAATTTTATTTTGTTATTTACTTCTGGAGACTAGAATACAGTGTTGTGAACTGGGCATTTCATTTAAGACTAATTTAATCATTTTTAATAGATTTCTTAGCATGAATAATTTTAATTTCGATTAAAACCATGCTTGTTTATCTTAAATTAATGTTCTGAGGGTTAAGGCCTAATTGAAATTAATGCATACCGTTTTGTGTCAATAATGTTTAGCCCTAAATTGTGCTTTGCATATTTAGTTTGGAATGTAAATAGGCTATTGATGTCATCGACAAAACTTCAACACAATGTGATTATTAAAAGTGAATAAACGTTAGAGAAAATCGAAAGGGCAATCAAGAATGAGAAACTGACAACATTGGGTACTCAAGACACAATGCTTGTCTTAATCTACATTAGTGTATATAAATGTATGGTATCGTATACAACTCTATCTGCTTCAATATGTATGATGTTCAAATAACAAATAACAACAATGTCAAAGAAATTGCACATATATGTTTTAATCATTCATTCTATCAATACTCGTAACATTTAATGTATCCGTCTATTGCGTGATCTTGAGTACTAATTAAGTACAATTCGGTGCTGATTACCTAGCAACTCATACCAGTCTATCACCAATACGGCGTGGGTTCGCGCCCATCTTTGTAATTTACAAACTCGCAGCCACAAGAAGGAGAGACAACATATTGGCCAAAGCATATTCAAAAGAACAAACAACGATCTACAAAGCATACATATACAGCAAAAGATCGAGCAATACGAACCCCACTAAAATTGCATTTAAATAACCCGCATATTATGCATGTTCGCGCACTCTTTGGTCTTGGCACTGGTTATGAATTATATAATAATAGAAATGGTACTAGCTGACTACGATCGCTGGTTAAGAAATCTGAAATAATAAGCACGGGACTAGCTGGCTACGATCACTGGTTATGCAATCTGTAATAATACGCACGAGTTTAGCTGTCTATGATCACTGGTAAAGAAATATGTAATAATTGGCACGGGGATAGCTGACAACGATGACTGTTTAAGAAATCTGCAATAATAGGCCAAGGACTAGTTGGCTATGATCACTGGTTAATAAATAGGTAATAGTAGGCACGGAGATAGCTGACTACGATCGCTATTTTAGAAATATATTATAATAAGCACGGAGCTAGCACAGTACGATCACTGGTTAATAATTTTGTAATAATAGGCACAAGACCAGCCGGCTACCATCACTGGTTGAAAAATCTGACAACAATTCATACGGGATTAGCTGACTACAATCGCTGGTTAAGAAATATGTAATAATAGGGAAGGGGTTAGCTGAGAACGATGACTGGTTAAGATATCTGTAATAATAGGCAGGGGACTAGCTGAATGCGATGACTGATTACGAAATCTGTAATAATAGGTAAGGGGCTAGCTGACTGCGATCGCTATTCTAGAAATATGCTACAATAGCCACGGGACTAGCTGACTGCGATCACTGTGTCAACAATCTGTAAAAAATCGTACGAGACTAGCTGAATACGATGAATGATTAAGAAATATTTAATAATAGACACGGACCCAGCTGACTGTGATCACAAGTTAAGAAATAGGTAATAGTAGGCACGGAGCTAGTTGACTACGATCGGTATTTTATGAATATATTATAATAGGCACGGGGCTAGCACAATACGATCACTGGTTAAGAATTGTGTAATAATAGGCACGGTGCTAAATGACCATGGGCACTGGTTAAGAAATATGTAATAATATGCACATGAGTAGACGACTACGATCACTGGTAAATAAATATGTTGTTTGTCCTTTTGTACTCTTTTTTGTGTTGTCTGTTCTTCGATATACGGATTATGATTACTTCATTCGTAGGTTCATACTCTTCATAGAGGGAATAATATCTCCCGATTCGACTTTAGCATTATAATGAAAAACGAAAACAAATCCACATTGTCGGAACATTCACAAAATAAATTACAAAAACCGTACAGACATGTGAATAAAACAATAGTGGAGTTAAATTATGCATTAAGAATGTCAAATTGTTTCAATACATATAACCTCAAAATTATTGCCGCTTCTGGAGTCCTATGGAACACATGAACCCGTGAAGCTTCGATATTTAGCAACTTATAGTCTTTTTTACGGTTCATTAATGTTTTGTCTCTCACCTATGTCAGGTATTTCATTTTGCCTGCTGCCCGAGCTGAATGTACTTGACAAACATACACGTAAGTTATACATATAATATATATATATAGTCTAGAAGATTGTGCAATGATACCGATAAAGATGTTACAAAAACTATACTGACAAAATTGTCGATCAACAAATGACCTTCAGTGTCTATCAAAATTAGACTGAGTTTGTAAAGATTAGCTAGTATAATTACAACTCACTAAATAGTCAGGTAGCAAAGTGTGACGTATTAAAAATCCAAGTATAACAATCTTTAACTCCTTCATTTCAATGTAAAGATAAGGAGGTAAAATTACCACTCACTAAATAGACAGGGGACAAAGTGTGACGTATTGCTTTGTGTATATTTTCTTTCAGTGTTTACAATTAACGAATATTGTACTACTGTCACAAAGTTAAGGATTTGTGCTCACGACCTTTTAATAACGATAATCCTTAACATCCCTAAATGCGTCACACTTTACCAGGTGACAATTATACCATCCTATCTTTACAGTGAAATGAGGGAGTTAAAGATTTGTATACCTGGATTTTAATACGCTTAATAAGCTCAAAAATATAATTCTAACACTGGTTTAATTTTCAGAGATTATATATATATATATATATATATATATATATGTAAAATGTTACCATAGCCGTGCGATTGATGAATATAATAAAACTTATAATTAAAACAGAATTCTGGAACTTCAATCACATTTTATATAGCACAATCGCTTTCACTGTTTACACAGGTTATCAGGTACAATAAATATTTCAAATGTTTTTCATATTAGTAAACAATATAAAGACGTCAACAATAGAGTGACGTTATAACTATAAATGCGAGAACATTTTCGGGAAACAATTCTGCATCATTTATCATTTAAACCCGGCTTTGAAATATTGATTAACAGTTTTTCCTTTTCTCCTCTTAAAGGATCTCCGCAGTGAACTTTATATAACGGGAAAATACGGAAATGTCCTCCCGAACATTGACGGAAATGTTCATTGGCACGCAGTATTGTAAGTTCGGAATTATTCGTCTGCTGTCGATGTAAAGTCATTCTAGTCTTCAATTCCATTCGTGTTTCTCCGACATAAAACTCATCACAGTTTTTAAATATAATAGAATATATCACATTTTTTCTTTTGCATGAAATATTTTGTTCAAGTTTAAAGTGTTTACCATTTTTGAAAGTAAATTCGCACGAATTAACAATATCGGGGCATGTTTTACACCTTGTATCACTGCATCTCTGTACGGACACTGTCGTTTCAATAGGATCAAACTTTGAAGATGATAATATACGTTTGAGATTTTTAGATTGTCTTTTACTGTTTATGATCTTCTTCTTCTGTAGAACATTATCCATGGTTTGGCTAAGCTTTAAATTATTTTCAATTTGGTTCATATATCCAACAATATTGAAGTTTCTTGGATTTTAAGTAGTTACGAAGGAAATAACTTCTTGTTTTTCGCTTTGTCTATTAGATGTTTGTATTGGACCTTTTTCTAAACTTTCGAAATGCCGAAATTTATTAATTGTTCCGGTTAACATTGTTTTTTAATACGGGATGCTAAATTGAAGGGAATATTTAATTTAGTTAATACGAAATAAATCAAATTGGAAACCGAAAGTGACAAAAGACAAACACTTAGAAGAAACCATTGCACTATTAAAAACCAAATCTTTAGATAAAAATACCAATATTAAAGAAAATGTATCGCCAAAAGAAAGGAAGGCGGTCCTAGATCTTAAATCAGACAAATCAATTATAATAAAGGAAGCAGACAAAGGTAGCGCAATTGTTATTCTTGATCGAAATTATTATCGAGAAAAAATTCTCAACATGTTAACGGATAATCAGTATTACGAAATGACAGATAAAACGGCGGATAAAAAAAAACAAGAAAACTTATTGAAAAACGTTTTGTAAAGGATAACAACGGTGTATTAGATGAAGAGAAGACAATATTACATATTTTGCATTCACTGAAAGTTATTTTTTACGGATTACCGAAAATAAACAAAAGCCAAGAAATATCTAATGCAATTTAAAGTAAAAATTCGGAATACATAGAAATTCTTCGACCCGACGACCTAAAAGACAGTAAAAGACAATCTAAAAATTTCAAACGTATATTATCATCTTCAAAGTTTGATTCTATTGAAACGACAGTGTCCATACAGAAATGCAGTGATAAAAGGTGTAAAACATGCCCCGATATTGTTAATTCGTGTGAATTTACTTTCAAAAACGGTAAACACTTTAAATTTGAACAAAATATGTCATGTAAAACAAAAAATGTGATATATTCTATTATATGTAAAAACTGTGATGAGTTTTATGTCGGGGAAACACGAATGAAATTGAAGGCAATAATGACTTTACATCGACAGCAGACGAATAATCCCGAACTTACAATACTGCGTGCCAATGAACATTTCCGTCAATGTTCGGGAGGACATTTCCGTATTTTCCCGTTATATAAAGTTCACTGCGGAGATCCTTTAAGAGGAGAAAAGGAAAAACTGTTAATCAATATTTAAAAGCCGGGTTTAAATGAAAAATGATGCAGACTTGTTTCCCGAAAATTTGACGCATTTATAGTTATAACGTCACTCTATTGTTTACGTCTTTATATTGTTTACTAATATGAAAAACATTTGAATTATTTATTGTACCTGATAATCTGTGTAAACAGTGAAAGCGCTTGTGCTGTATAAAATGTGATTGAAGTTCCAGAATTCTGTTTTAATTATAATTTGTATTATATATATGTATATATATATATATATGTTATAATTAGATCATTGGGCAGACAATGATTTGTTCTCCCCTCGATGAGGTATATATACATATTCACTATATCTACGCTGTTACGATAAAGCACACATGTAAGCTTAAGGCCATATATATGTGTGTATATCATATTCACTATGTCTACGCTATCATGTTAAAACACAAATGTAAGGTCATATATATTTATATGTGGATATCATAATCACTATCTCGTGGCGGTTATGCTAAAACACACACGTAAGGTCATACATATGTATGCGTTACCTAATAAAGTGTATTTTTCTGTTTTCTTGAGTCATATTTTATCCGATGAATTATTGCAGTGTGCAATATTCTGAACATGGCGTCTATAACACCGACCCGAGTTGAACTTTGAACACGATTTTTGATTGGCTTTTAGTTTTGCTGATTGGCCAATCAAATAATTCGTTCTTTAATCGACTCGGAATTGGTCGTCTGCGCCATAAGCAACAAGTGTCAGGATACTATATTTATTGAAGGCAACGGAGATGTATGCAGTATAAATGTAAATAATTAGGACTCGGTAATATTTTACTGACATAGAGAAAACCACTTTCTTGGTAAGGTATTAGGTAATACATATGTTATGTAGTGATTCATGTGCAATAGACTGGAACATTTTCCCTTTGGTCCTGGGAATGACCAAAGGTTATATTGCACTCGGCCGATGGCCTCGTGCAATAAACCGTTGGTCATTCCCAGGACAGCAGTGGAAATATTTAAGTTTAGTGCATCCGCAACCATTAAATAACTGAATAATACCATATTCACTATATATTTGCTGTTATTCAAAAATACACAGGTAATGACATATATATGTATGGATAACATATTCACTATCTCTACGCTGTTGCGCTAAAACACACACGTAAAGTCATATATATGTATATATCATATCATATGCAATATATTTTCGCTGTTATCCTAAAACCTCGCAGCTCGATTTTAGTGGGAACTGTATTGTTGTATTTATTGAATTAACAAATGATAGTCCATTATACACGAAAACACCATACATTTAAACAACTTGGCCAATGTGAAGTGTACTATGTGAGTAACAGCGGATTCCGATTGGCTATAAATTTGTCAAGCAAAATATCACATCTCAAATAGAAATTCATGACTACTGGTGTATCGCATACAACGCGTGATACAGTAACATTTTGCTTTGTAAAATATGTTTTCTGAGTAGATACACGATACATTTATTGTGATTAACTTGCACTATAAATTCAGCGGTATGTAATTGAAAAGGATTTCTACATCTTTAAATACGATGTTAGTGTCGACAGTTGCTTAGCACTGAAACATTGCAAGTCAGTCTAGACATATAATTTAGTTCGCACGACGCGTTTCTTGAATAACCTTCAGCAGGTACTTCATTAGTTTGTTAATTTTATCTTTGAATGTAATTCACTTTCGAATATGAGGGACATGCATTATTGAAGATATCGTGAGCATGATTAAGACGACGCTGCTCCATTCTATTTTCAAGATTTAACAATCCTAAACTAGATAGTTCCATTTGTTTTATGCTTGTTTTTTGGCCTGTAAATTTAATTTAATAAAATAAACTGTGATGTTCTGTGTCCCTTGTAATTCGTTTTTCAAAGCTTGAGATACACCAGCGTCCCAGGAGCAAGATGAATAATCAAAATGACATTGCATGAGTGATATTCTTAAAGTTCTTCTGATTTCTTAAATATATATGTAATAATTGATGTTTCTGGTTGCCTAGCGGTAAATATAAAGGGATTGTTCTGCACTTGTTACATATTTACACAATTCACTGCCAACTTATTGACACATATAGTCTTTCAAGTATGATGGTGATTTACGAACACGTGTTGATCTCAGATTACATACCACCACTGATATGTGGGTCGGTATTGTTCTATGCATTGTTCTGAAATTCCTCATTGTCTAATTCTAAATGTTCGTCATCAAGATCATTATCTTTATTCAAAGTGTCCTCCATAAGTTCCTTCTTAATTTTCTTAAAGTGTGACGAGTTTCTTGTGATGTGTAATCTCTTGTACTGGCTGCAATTTGTGATATAATACGGAAAAGATTTGAATGGAGTTCAGAATGTGTTTGTTTTTGGCGTTTTAACTAGCAAGCAATCGCCTTCATTAAATCCAGAATATTCTTTCATTTTACACTTGTTTTCCCCATCAGACATGTTAATGTCAACTTCATTCATCAGATTTGTAGAGTATCCAGGAATTTTTGTTCTAAAGTTCTTTCCAAGTAATGCTTGAGCCGGCGGAACACCTGTGGTATAACGTGGTGGTGCACGGTAGGTTCTTAGAAATTTGCACAATTCCTGTTTCCAATTTTTGTCAATTTGTGCAGCTTCAATAACCTTCCCAGTAGTTCTCATAAATCTCTCAGCTTCTCCATTACATTTTGGTCAAACAGATGTTATTTTACTATGGTAAAATCCAAGATAGTTGGCAAACTGCTCAAATTCAAAACGTTGAAATGAGGGTCCATGGTGAGTTTTAAATTCACCCGTAATCCCAAACATTCAGAATATTTTGCCCAATTTCGTATAATTGTCTTTGCTGAGATTGAAGTTGTTATTTCGAAAATCGGAAATCTTGAATAATCATTCATCAAAACTAACAAATATGCACCAGTTGGTAATGTTCCATAACAATCAGCCAAAACATGAGACCAATGTCTTTCCGGATGTTTCAGAGTTATCACATGGTGTACTTGCTAAACATGGTAAATCTTGTGCAAATATACTGTCTACTAATTTGTTCATTGCAAGGAACCACACTTTTTTCTCTTAGAAGTTGTTTTGTCTTGACTATTCCCATGTGTCCTTCATGTGAAATGTTTACTACTCTCTATTGAAGTGTTGTTGGTATGAACATTCGATTGTTAAACAATAATATGTTTCTTTCTGAAGTTGGTACAATTGTAATTTCTTCTTTCATACGGATGAAAGGCTGAATGTCATATCTCTGTTGAAGTCCTTTCTATCTCCCTGTGAATATTCTTGGTATTGCATCTTGCAAAATGTCAACATGGGCAGTCGCATTTGCTATTTCAGATAGTGTCATTGCTTTCGGAATCGCATTTGTGGTGACAAAATTGAGATATTCTTCTGTCATGTTATCGTATTGAAAATGTATTTCACCCTTTTCTGTGTTAGGGTTACGAGACATGTAGTCAGCTGGGTTGTTAGATCCTGGTCGATACTAGACAATGAAATAATATGGTGGCATTCTGAGTCTCCATCGTTCGATACGAGCCGGTGGTCTTGATTTTCCATTGTTGAAGATAATCTCAGGAGGTTTGTGGTCATTGATTAAAGTAAAGTCGGATCCAAACAGATATAGGTGAAAATGTTCACATCCCCATACTATGACTAATGCCTTTTTTTCAGTTCGTGAATATCTCTATACCAGACAATGGACTGCTTGCATATGAGATAATTTTACCTTCATGCACTAATATTGTCCCTAGACCAACTGGACTTGCATCAACGATAGCTGGTGTGTGACGTGATGGACTAAGATATGCCATTGCGCTGGTAGTTAATTTGTCTTTTAAAATGTTGAATGCTTTTTCCAGTTGTCTCCCTTTTCTACTGAGTGTTTATGCGTTAGCATTATTTGTGGATCAGTCATAGTTGTAAAGTCAAAAATGAATCTGGAAACATAGTTTGCCAGTCAGAATAAGCTCTTAATTTCCGCAGCATTTTGCGGTGATTCAGCATTCTTTATGCTGTTGATTTTATTCGGGTCCGCCGAAATTCCATCTTTTGAGAAGGCGTAGCCAAATAATTTTACTTTGTCTCGAGTGAATTCACACTTTCCCTTTTTGAGTGTAATGTTTTTCTCACGCAGTTGCTCAAACACTTTTCTTAGTCGAAAGTCATGTTCTGCCTGGTCTCTCCCATATATGATTATATCATCACTAATATTCATGACATCCTGTAATCCACCAAGTGAATCTAGAATGATTGCTTGAAACTTTACAGCAGCTGAAAATATTCCAAGCATAAGTCGTTTATAGCGTATAAACCCACCATGAGTTGTAAACATGGTAATGTATCTAGACTTCAGGTTGAGTTCTGCCTGATGATATCCAGGGTTGAGGTCCAATTTTGAGAGCACTTTTGCTCCTGTTAATTCAACTATAATTTAATATATTGTTGGAGTTATATGTATCTCTCTTTTAACAGCCTTGTTTGATAAAGGTATGTCTACACATATTCTGATTTCATCATGGTTTTTCCGTTTTGGTGCCACTATGATTGGTGATACCCACGAAGTATGTCCATCTACCTTTTCTATTACATTGAGTTCTTCAAGTCTCTTTAATTCATTTTCGACTTTCTTTCTCAAATAAAATGGAATCCTTCTGTGTGGCTGTGTTACTGGAAATATATGCTTGTCAATGTGTATCTCTGCATGTATTCCTTGCATTTTGCCAATACCTTCAAAGCGGTCTGCAAAATTGTTTATTTTATCATCTGTCACAGAGCTGGGAACTACTAAGATTGTTGAAATAATGTTCAGATCTACTGCTGTTGCATAGCTTAGAAAAGATCCATAGCTTCCTTTTACAACATAAATACTTGTATTGGCAGCTATTTTATGAATGTCAGATTTTATTTCACTGCCAAATGTTTCCATAATGTCGATTGATTTGCCAGATCCATATGGATAAGCTTAGTTTTTGTGTTGTTGAGCTTTGGTTGTAATTTGAGTATTTTCATCCATAATATGCACAGTAGCACCTGTGTCTACGACAATTTCAGGTTGTGTTTCATTCAGACAAACTGTAGCTTTTGGGTGTTTATTGTTGTTGCCATGTTCATTAAAACCAAATAAGTATTCATCTTCAGAGATAGAGTAAGTTTGTTGTGTTATTTGTATTTTTGTTGTCAGAGAATGTACCTTTTCCCTGATCGGAAGACTTTTGTGAAATGATTTGGTTTCTTTCATTTATTGCATGTCTTTCCTTTTGCTAGACAAACACATTTGTGTGGAAAAGAGCCTCCACAGTTTTGTTGTTTGTGTTCAGGTGTATGACTTGGTTTTCTGCCACCTCTGTAATTTCCACAAGCTAGTGGTGGGCTAGAACGAATCTTGGTATGTATTGAATGTGCTGATTCAGTTTTTTTTCTATGCCACTAGCCTGTTGTTCACTTATTTCAAATGATTGTACAAGTTTCAGTAAAGGTGCATTATCTATTACATTTTTTCTAAGTGCACGGCGTTTCAGTCGGGTCGAACTACAAGATTGGATTATTTGGGACTTAATTTCATCATCGACATTGACAAATTCATAGCTTTCTGCTAGTTTTCAAAGTTTTGTGTGGTACGTGTCAATACTTTATCCTGGTTCTTGTTTTGATTGTATGGATTTATATATATCATACTCTGTGTTTCTTTTTTGGAATGAAGTAGTCATTTAGTGCATCTGATGCTTGTTTGTACAGGTCAAGATCTCCTTCCCCTACATCTGGAGCTAAAGGTAACGTATTGAAAATATCATGTACTTCTTCACCCGCGTATTGAAGTAATAAAGCTTTCTGTCTATTTGCATGTGTAATGTTCATTTCTACGAGCAAACTGTCTTATAAATCTTTCCATTTCTTCCAACGTGAGGATGTAGACCCTTCTGCATGTACATTGAATGGGGGAAACTGCTGTAACGATGCCATTGTGTTTTCCAATGATTTGCGTTGTTTTCCTTTGGACTGTGTTTGGTCACAGTATAATTGGGTCTTAAGCGATCATCTGTACCATTTGCGATGTTTTAAATTGTTATTTACATTCCATTATATCGTCGCCAATGTAATATTTGATGTTTCTGGTGGAATAACAACAAAGACCTTCTTGCTGACTCAGTTCTATATTATACACCCCGACAAAAGATAAGCACCTCCCTATATTTGTATTGATATATTTTTTTACATCAATACTGCTAAAACAATAAAATAGATATCACCATTTGTCTTACACTTCTTAGAAGACTACACCAAGGGCTCTAAAATCACCAATCTACAAAGTATTTATCATCCTGAAAGACTTGACTATGATGTGGCACAAATGGGGTTCAAAACAGGCGCTGGAAAAACGTAAAACCAGTTTGTCTTTGATGGAAGTTTTTAACATTGCATTAAAATGCAGAGTCTTCAGATTTTAAGAACTTTTAAATGCATCTATTGTGCGTATGTGTAAGGCATAGCAATCAATAATGAGTATATCCACCGCGTTTATTGTGAAGTTCTGTAACACGCCTCGGCATGCTTCGCACAAGACGCCTAAGCCGTTCTTTGGGGAAACTGTTGCCACTCCTGTAAGATAGCAGTTCTTAATTCGTCAATATTTTGACATTTGGATTGTGTTGGTTAATTTGTCGGCCAATAAAGTCCCATACATGCTCTATGAGGTTCATGTCTGGCGACATTGCAGGCCATGGAATTGTCTGAACAGCCTCTTGCTGTAAACATTGTTATACAATTCGGGCTCTGTGTGGCCTAGCGCTGTCGTCCATGAACATTGGCCTTTCAGCCAACGCATGACTGTCAAAATGGGGGACTACGCGTGGAAACGAGCACATTGTCACGGTATTTTTGGCCTGTCAGATTACCATCAAGAACGTACAAGTCCAACTTGCAATCATAGGAAAATCAACTCCAGACAGTTAAACCCCCACCCCCAAAAGCAGTTGTGCCCAAAATTTGGTTGTCCTGAAATGAAGTGGTTCGTTGGCGCCAAACCCTTGCACGACCGTCGGTAGGACGTAGCATAAACTACTTTCATCAGACCAGTGGACCCGTCTCCATGTGCGAATAGTCCACCCCATATGATCATGTGACCAGTCAAATCGAGCATGGCGATGACGTAGTGTCAACTGTGGAGGTTTTGATGGTTTGTCGCGCTCGCATTCCCTGATGGTGGAGGCGTCTGATTAGAGTGTGTGTGCTAATGTGGCCACCAAACGCTAAACTACCACGAAGTGCACCAGCTGTACTGAACGGACGTTGCCGCGCCCGTCTGAATATGAGCCGGTCCTCTCCTGACGTCGTTTTGCGAGGTCTAACTACACGTGGACGGTCAGTAACATTCACCGTTTGAAGAAAACGCTCCATCAGTCGTACAATGATGGAATGATTAATTTATGAAGTGGTCTGCCACCCTTCTATGGCTAAAATCCCCATTAAGCATGCCAACACCTTGCCACCTTTCTGGTAGGGTTAATTATCGCCGCACCATACCAAACCAATAGAAGATGAATCTTAAAACTCTACACAAAAAAATCAGCTTTCGTTCGCAAACACAAATGTTGAAAAGTACACGTGGCATTTTACACACCCTGTCATATACATAAATAAAAATCTATCAATAACCTGTTCCACAGGTAAGTAAGTATGTGTGTACAGGTAACGAAAACAGCAAACCGATTTGAAATAAGTTCATTATCAGAAATGATATTATTGAAATAAGTCAGATGGTGCTTAACTTTTGTCGGACTGTATATAAACGTCTAAAATGGTTTGTAAAACAACACCAAGTATACAGAACAAAGTGATAAATAATTAAACACTTCGTTGAATGACAATATTATCGTCGCACCGATAGACTTTAGCAATGTCTATTTAAAGTAATATTACACCAGTTTGGGTGAAGAAAATGTTTCCCTGAAAATTCATTTGGAATACGGTAGTACCTTTACTAAGCAATTCATGCATGTTTCAAGTAGAAATATGTTCCCTACAACTTGAAATCTACAAATCCGTGTGGATGTTTTTCGTCCTCGCCATTGTTGTGGAGACTAATTAACTTTCGGTTGTTTTGTTCTGATAATTGCCGATCACTATACCTTGTTAAGAAAATTTTGGTCCGATGATTGCCGATCAAGAAATGATAAACGGGTGTGTTCGATTTGCGTTTCAAGCATCCCCCATTTCAAAACCTGGCTATCAAAAGTAGACATTTATTTTTATGTTTATATGTTTTATTGATATATTGTGTAATCATAAGGCTATTTGTAATATATTTATCGTATTTAAACATTGACAACCTTCTTCAAAAAAATTTAAGAAATTTGCAGATATAAAATAATAACCATACCATTGGCAAGGCGACAAATGTTTTATATAATATGTAATAGTTTCATTTTCAACTTGTTCAAGGAAACATTGGCTATTAACAGTATGGCCTACTTATTAAAGATAAAAAAAAAAGTATGGCCTACTTGGAAAAAGATAAAAAAAAAAAAAAAAAAAAGTATGACCCACTTGGTATAACTTTTGATCCTGCTTCTATAGTAGTACCCAATATATTTGTTTTTGGGACAGCTTAAAATGAGACACTAAATTTTGTTAATTTTCGGCTTTAAATTTAGATTAGCTTCAACCCCAGAATGCTTTAGAATATAAAGTTTGTGTTAGCTGCTCACCACATCATGTTTTTCTGAGTTGATTTTTTACATTCGAACCTCAGTGCTACCTAGGTTATTTTTGATAGTGGTATTTTACTGTCGTGTTTGCATCTATTTTTTCTGTGCAGTATTTATTTGAAGCCTTTGCAATTGTTGATTTTTATGTTCTGTTATATCATGCATTTTGTTGACTATATAAAGTGTTGAAAACTTATTATCCTTAATTCCTATTGCAATAAGCTCGAATCCCTGTGGAACAAACCTGGATATGTCTAAATCTCATTTTGTATCCATCGAATCCCAATGAAACAAACCTGGATATGTATATATCTCATCTTGTATCCATTGTCAACTAATTTAATCACTTTCTGTAACAGGAGCGTGCTTGGATATGTCTCGCGTTTTGGTTGCCAGGCAAAAAGTTCACAGACAGACAGACACAGGATGAAAAGTTATACTTTTTTATATTTCAAACATCAAAGTTATACTTTTTATATTTTAAACATCAAGGTAATACTAAGTAGGCCATACTGTTAATAGACAATGGTTCCTTGAACAAGTTGAAAATGTAAACATTAAGCACTATATAAAACATTCGTCACCTTGACAATGGTATGGTTATTATTTTAATTCTGCAAACTTCTTAACAAATTTTATTTGCAGAAGTTTGTCAATGATTAAATACGATAAATATATTACAAATAGCCTTTTCATTGCAAAATATATCAATAGAACATCTCAACATAAAAATAAATGTCTACTTTTGACAGACAGGTTTCCAAAAGGGAGATGATTTAACCACAAATCGAACACACCAGTTATACAATCTCCCCGAAAGAGTTCAAATCTTGGGTCACGCGCATATCATTTGTATCACTGTTGTTAACAACACTAATTATCTGCTATCAAATATTTTGCGATTTGCTCATAAATTCTGCTTTTGATCGGATTTTGAATGTTATGCAGTTGATTTGAGTTAAATTAAGTGGCATATTAAGTAAAAATATTTAATCCAAAAATTTTATGATATTTTGGTGTAATATTACTTTAAGAAAAAATTCGAACCAAAGTGGCGACCTAATTTCCAAAAAAAGTTTTTGACCGTTCATGTGTGGGACAAAAGAACTACAAATTGCACATATGAAATTACATACATCAAAGAATTGAAATTCTACATATAAATTAATGAAAGTACAATAACAATAATATAAATACACAATAGGGCTACTCATTTAAATATATGTTAAATTAGAAATCAAAATAAAAATAAGTATAAAAAATCAAAATGAGACATTATTGGTAAATGTATCAAATATAACTGTCAAAAATATTATTTGTCAAATATATTTTTGAAAACGGTATGATGCCCAAACTCATTCACAATAACGGCCAACCAAAGTGTGGAATATATACTTTTAGCCAATAGAGCAAACTGTATGTTCTAATATGACCTGAGGAGACCAACAAAAATATGAGTCAAGAAAGGATATTATATTTTTCTCATTGATTCCATTCGGTGATAAGGATCTTAAGTTTTCTAATCCAGAAGCTTTCACTTTCCTATCTGCTTTTATCATCCCACTTGGGGATATGGTCAATTATGGTGACCTTCAGTTGCCGAAAGAATTATTGTGGCCTGTCGATCTGAGATGTCTGCTGAGTGGAAGGTCAGGTTTGCAATTTGCATCGCTTCTGCGGCCACTCATGCCTTTACTAAGTTGTTGTTTAGTTTCTCCGATGTATTGAAGGCCACAAATTGTACGTTCCAGAAGGTAGATACTATTTTCTGTCTGGAAGTTTGCATTGCCGAATATGATGAAATCTGCTGTGTGCTGCTGAATTTGTGTGTGCATTGGATGTTTTTGCACGTCATACATCGTCTCGAATCACATTTTTGACACTGACCATTGTTGGCAGATCGAGGAGAGATGTCAGCTCTCACCAATATATCTTTCAAACTTTTGGGTTTTCTGAAAGCCAAGACGGGTGGTTCTTTGCACAATTCTGGGTGTTTGTGTATGGTTGTCGAGTGTTCACGAACGATGTTGGATAAATTTCTGAGCGCAGGATAGTATGTGATGACAAATGGCACTCTGTTGTACGCGTTCTTTTCTTTATATTGGATGAGGTCTTTTCTGTCAATACCACTTGCTTTGTTAAAAAATTGTCAATACTCGCATTGTTGTAACTACTCTTTTTCAGATGACATGTCAGTTCCTCAAGGCATTTTTTGGTAGTTTGTTCATTGGAACAGGTGCGTTTTATTCGGACAGCTTGGCTGTATGGAATACTTTTGGTGCATTGATTAGGGTGACAACTCTGTTGGGACAGGTACTGATGTTTATCTGTCGGTTTGTTGTATATGTCAGTTGACATAATACAATTTTCACAGGTGGTGTAAGTATCCAGAAAGGAGATGGTATTTCTGGATGTTTCATGGGTGAATTTAATAGTGGGGTGAACATTGTTGGCATGGTGAAAGAAACTATTGAGGGTTTTTTCCTACTCGATCCACTTCATGTCAACGTCGTCTCTGAAACGAAATCAGGAAGGTGGCCTGTGAGGTGTAGATAGTATGATTAGCTTTTCAAGTTTCTCCTTCAAGATGTTGGCGTATGAAGGTGTCATCTTTGTTCCCATAGATGTTCCGTTGATTTGTAAAAAAAATGATCTCCATTAAATATAAAAGTTGTATGCTTCAGTACCAATGTACCAATGTGAGCAATTGGACAATACATTCCGTTGGTGGCTCTTTAACGGTTCGTTGGTCCCAGGCCTCTCGACATGCTTCGATACCGTCATTATGTGGGATGTTAGTGTATAATGACGTAACGTCCATCGAAGCAAGAATGGTCCCCAAAGGAAGTGGGTTCATAGATTCCATTTTTTGAAAATAACCAGTGGTGTCTTTCAAATGTGAGGGTAACGCATCTATATGAGGTCGAATGTGGAAATCGACGAATTCGGAGATTTTTTCTGTGGGGTGCCGATTTGCTGAAACAATGGGTCTCCCAGTGTTGTTGACTTTATAAATTTTAGGTAATAGATAGAAGCGTCCGGCTTTGGGTTCGTCTGGTTTCAAATAATCGAAAGTGTTTTGGTCGATATGATTATTTCCTTTCATAATTTCTAGCTCCTGTGTTATTTCAGTGCTGAATTCTTCCATTGGGTCAGTACCCAGTTTTTTGTAAAATATTTCTTCCGTCAGTTGTCTGTTTTCCTCCTCTAAATAATCTACCTTGCTCATAACAACAACTGCGATACCCTTGTCTGCTGATTTTATGACAATGTCATCCCTTTCCTTTAATTCTTGTAGCGCACCCTTTTCTGCTGCAGTGAGGATGTTATGGGTAGGTATGTTCGTGATGGCTACTGTCTGGACATCATTTTTAACTAAATCAATAAGGATTATAAAGTTGTATTTTTTTTTGGGTCTTGGATTCCATGAGCTTTTTGTCTTAAATCTAGAAAGTGGGATCTTATTATCATCTTCCGAATCGAACGACCCATCTACATGACATTCTCTCTCTTTGGCTGAGAAATACTCTTTAATTCGAAGAGATCTAGCAAATTTGTCGAGATCAGCTGATAGCTGCTCCTCATTCTTTTTGCTAGGGGTGGGGCAGAAATTAAGTTCCTTCGAGGATATGCGAATTTCAGCAGGATTTAGATCTTTAGATGACAAATTGACGACTGTGTCATTTTGATCTCTATTAATGTCTTTGTGCCATGAAAATCTTCGCGTCCGCGTTGTCGTTTCCCCATAAGTGACAGATAATGCTGATGTTCATAGCTCATGATGTACATAGCTTTAAGAATGGTACTGCAGTGTATCAATGGTGTGAGTTCAAGTCCCGTCGATTGAAAAAAATTGACAGCTTCAAAATCTAATTATAACACTGTTTGGTTTAATTTTCAGACGTATATTTAACCTAGTATCACAAGAAACTTGTGGGACAGATATAGTGTATGGTTGTCACTTGCTTAGACGTTTCTATAATATGCTTCATTTCCTGTGACTGTATAATAAAATCTTCATTATCCTATACAATATATTAAAAAAATGCTGAATTAGATTGCTGTCAAATTATAATATTAAGTATATATATACCATGTCCACACGCTTAAACACATGAATTACGTCTATCTCTAGATTAAATTCTTACGAGACAATGTAACACTACGACTATTGAAGCTCTTTTTAAGGGGAGGGTATAGTCGAGTGGTCTATAGCGCTGGACGTACGGCTAAGCGAATGGTGCTGCAGTGTATCAATGGTGTGAGTTCTAATCCCGTCGAAGGAAGAACAGAAATTTGACAGCTTCAAAACCTAATTCTATCACTGTTATCTAAGGGCTGTTTAGACTCGCCAACGTATTGGAGGCCACAAACGTAAAATTCAAGAAGGAAAATAACATTTGCACTCTTGATATTAACAGTACAAAATAGTTTGTACTGTTTCCCGGTGACCTTACTGGCATACGATGACGAGTGTTGCATATGTCTACAACATTTGCAGCGTTTGTAGAAAGAAAACACTACACAGATTCGCTTCAACTAAAAACGTACACATGCTATCACACAAATGAAAGTAAAATTAAACATGGACAGTATGCTCATAGTTAACTGTCTACTGGCCGTGAAGGTATACTCTATTGGTTAAACACCGTAAGTTTTTGGACAAAAACATAACTGATACTTCCAACAGATTTAAAAAGAAATTAATGATATTTACATGCTTGGAACATGTATTAGATCATTTCATAAATGTATGTTCTACACAAATGAATTTCAATGCATATAATACTGACAACATGCTATACTGATTAAACACGAATTTAGCTTGCACATGAAACATGGACTTATTACATCCGTGAAAAAAATGGTATTTCATCGGTAAAAATGCAGATGCCCCGGAAGGGTAGACCGTTCCTGCTCCACATGTGGCATCGATCGTGTTACTCTGGCTGCAAATCCGGTGATGAGTCATGAATGTATGAATGACGGATGAATTGGACAGTGCTTATCATAAGTGGAAATATCTATGGTAATTTATGACACATTAATCCCGTAACACTTAGTAAAGTCATGGCAGCGACCGTAAATCTTTTAGAGTGATTACTTCAACTTAAAATCTATGTGATAAACAATATAAATACTCTTACAATTTCACATATCTGAAAACATACACAATGCAGGTTTTTCTTCCAAAAACGAGTCGTATGTGTTAAGTTAGATACATATGTTTTATTACCAGCTAAAGATTCGGGGAAAAAAAACATTGCATGCAATTAGCATTAAAGCTACTTGTATACTCCCTCAAGTTTAGCAGATTTTGACTATCCTGGTTAGGCCATTGTTTTTTGTTTTGTTTTTTTGTTGTTGCCAAATATGTTTTTTTTTTAGTTTTCCAAGCTTTTGACTTTCATCCTACCTGATGAAGGTTATTCCTGAAACGTATCATGCCCACCAAATTTAATATTTACTTTTCAATAATCACCCGCCGTAATCTAACAAAGATGGCTATTAACTGAATACTACATCGTTTGGCTACTCGTGACTTATTTTCTATACAAAGGGATAGGGTAAGGGTTACATAATAGGGTAATACAAGAGTAAGTATCATACAAATAGAATGCTTCTAAGGTTTTGGGTCCTTTCAATTTGATATTTTTGTTGTAAATTTTACACTATGCAAAATCTATCTTACAAATATAGTCTTTTAAGTCATGTTTGACATGTTATGTTTTCTTTAAATCTCTTCTTTATACTTCATGACACGATTTAGTAGAGATATTGTTAAAGATGGCTTCATCGACAATCAATCAATTTATATTGTGGTAAGGTAAATGACACATCACATGTGATTGAATTGATGCTATGGTATTTGTATTTTAATGTTAGTATTTTAGACACACGGGGAAAGCACTTTCAAGACCGCATCTTTTCATTACGCTTGCTTGCATGATCATGTTTAACGCCACTTTCAACAATAGTTTAGTATATCGTGGCAATCAGTTTTATTGGTAGACGAAATCGGAGTACCCGGAGAAAACCATCGACCTGTCGCAAGTCACTGACAAACTTAATCACCTAATGTTGTACACCTCGCCCCGATCAAAATTTGAACTCACAACATCAGTGGTGATAGGAATTGATTGCATAGGTAATCCAATTACTATACGACCACGACCACGACGGCCCCATTTTCAATACGAAGTTTCCTATACAAACATATATTCATACAACTACTGGAACATTTATAATGTTGATTTTGTTTGTGATTAAAATAAAACCCAAAGTTATCCTACTTCAGTCATAATATGATAAAAATATAAGTTTACCTTATATCAGAATGCTGTCTTCTGATTTGTTGATGAAAAGAGTATTTTGCTTTACCAATTCGTAGTTTTTTTCCGCTTTTCCGCCATATCCGGGGTATTTTCCTAATAATTACCCTTCACCGAGACGCTTGTAACATAATTTGTAAAACGCTATAAGTTGTGTGTTGTATTGCAAAATCGTTTTGCCGTTTTTACCTTTCACCGAGACGCTTGTAACAAAATTTGTGAAACGTTATCAGTTGTGCGTTTTATGTAACATCATTTGGTAGAATTAAACAATTACATCATGTTCGGTCCTGAACACCACAAGCAAAAGGTATACTTTATTTAGCCGGTGTTCTAAATAATATTCGGTGTAAATAAACAGATATCTTGTTTGAGAGGGGTATTTGCGAAAAATACTCCTCACAAACATGATATAACTATATAATATATCACACTGTGGGGAAAAGTGCAGAGGCAAATAGCACGATCGGAGAAAGAGACACAATCGATAGAAGTAATAAACAAATGCGTGACTCCTCGTTTTCCTGGTTTACAACAATCACTTCAATGAAATATGCGGTAATTTAACTCGCCCAAACGTCCTTCTTACTAAAATGATGTGGTCATGCAAGTCCCTTCAACATGTGAGTAAAATGCCAACATATATCCGGGTGAATTCCGTTATTACAAAGATTGTTCTAATCTTGAACATTACAATTATTATATTATGTGATATTGTGACAAAGAACATGTCATATACAGAGATGCCATTGGCTATTCTGTTTGGTCACTTTGGTGTTCTGGCTGCCAAGAACTGTGAGCGTATTCGATGACGGTTATTCTACAAACGCGTCCTGTGCATTGAATAACATATATGCGTTCTTATTACAGATTCCATTCAAGAAACTGATTGATAACCTTACCAAAGGATCGTACTTGATACCTTATCTAACATTTGTTTTGTTTGTTGTGGAATCATTCTAACTGACGCTGAGTTAATTGGAAATCGTGTTATTGAAATATCGTATGATGGGTTCATAGTCAGTGATGAAAAGAAGTACTTTGGTTAACATTGCATGGGTAAAAACACTTTGTATTTTCAATATCTGACAGATGTATCAACTACATTTTCGCTTTTGTCCACATCGGTGGCAATGTACAAGATCATATGTACTGACAAAGCACGTGGTTAAAATACTACCCAGATGGCTTCTACTGTGTGTTGTCATATGTGCTATATCTTTGTCTGTTGTTTTCCGTGGCGTTAAGACAGATATAATGGATGACGGAAGATTGACGTCATATCAGAAGAATCCACCATTAAAATGTAATCAATGTTTATCTATTGAATCAGATATCATTCTCAATAACGTTTCTATATGTAATAAAAGTACACATGTAACAGGTATCAAAATGTTAATTTTAATATTTTCTGTCAATTACAATTTCTTGGCTAGACGTACTATTCGTGAAACATGGTTGACTCCTACGTATGATAAATCATTGTGGGTCCAACATGCTTTCCTCTTTGGACAAAGTACGAACGATTCAGTGGACAAACAACTACATCGTGAGCATTCAGAATATGGTGATATTATTCAGTTTAGCTTTTACGATACATATAGAAACTTGACATACAAAACAATAATGGGATATAAATGGGCATCAATATATTGTAGCAACGCCAACTTTATCTTAAAAACAGATGACGACGTTTATGTAAATATAAAGGGACTACTGAGAACAGTGAATATAAACCAAGCAGCATTATTAAAGTCAGTGGCTGGAATATGTAGCTTAGAATCAAGACGTGATACAAACCCGTCGTCTAAATCTTATGTAACACCACAAGAATATCCATTCGATAGCTACCCGGGGTTATGTAATGGCTTCGGTTATATAACCAGTATGCACACTCTAAAACGCATTTTACAGGTATACAGCAACATACCCTTTTTCCATCTTGAAGATGTTTACATAGGATTTTGTGTGAAGGAACTTGGTTATACCTTTTTAAACTTGTTTGGATTTTTCCATACAGATGCTATTAGTCACACATCTTGTAATTTTAAGAATGAATATTTTGTGTTGTGTCATCATGTCACTATAAAAGATATGCGATATATTTGGCGATCACGATGTAAGTATGATATGTTCCGTTCAACATGGATATACATAGCGCACGCACATAATATAATTAAGCAACTGATTGTAAGTCAAATAATGAATATGATTTAATTATAATTCCAGCTGATCAACGTATTTTGCAGCGTTGTTGAAATGAATCTCTATCTATTTCCCTGTATCATAGATTACAACGATGTATGCAGAATAAATATATAATAAACATAAATATCATTATTGTACTTAATTCTGTAAGAACAATTTGACGATACTAGAGTGGCAAACATAATTGCATGATGTGATGTAGTAATATGTTAACATTGTGGATTACGCTGATTCATATTACTTTAAATAAAATTCCATTTTGTTCGATTGAATTAATTTCAGGAAGCCTGGCAGGCCACTGAATTGTGTCAATCTCCTCTTGCTAGCTAAGCTCCTGAACAATGCGAGCTCTGTCTTGTCTGGTGTTACTGTGCATTAAGATCGTCCTGTCAATCAATGGATGGTCAAAATGGGGTACAACGCGTGCGTTCGGTATGTTGTTGCGGTATGCAACGCCATTGAGGTTACCATGTAAGAAATGTAAGTCTAACTACATTAAAAATAAAAGCAACCAAGACAGTTGCACCTCCGTTATTGAAAGCTGTTGTACTAATCACGTTTCCGTCGTGAAGTACATTGTTTCTATGCCGCCAAACACGAACGCGGCAATCGGGGACAATACAATTGACCTTTATCTGAACAATGGACTCGCTTCCAATCACGAATATTCCTACTGTGATGGCTTTGTGATTAATTAAGCCCGCCTATGACGTAATGACGGTTATGGCCGTCTGATGGGTCGCCTGGCCCGCAGGTGCTGCTCATGGAGTGTATGTTAATAATCCTTACAGATACATCTCCCCCAAAATGCATTCCATCTCGAAAACGAGCTAATACAGCAAACCGATTTGTTCAGGCACATAGATCTATTAGCATACCCTCTCCATGTGTAGTTTTGCGGGAACTGTCAGATCGCAGATGTTCATCAACCATTCCATTCACTAGCAAACACTGCAGAAAACAATCAATTACAAAATGGTTTACCCCCAGCTCGCTTCTGTTGCTACAACCTGCCTGTGACAGGCCAACAGCTTGCCATATCTCTGCTAAAGTCAATTTTCGCCTAATCATAATTTAGCGATGAAAACACCCCATACGAAAAACTATGCAACTTCAACTTGTTAATACACTGTGTGCAATTAGTTAGGACACCAACTGAAAGCCGGTTTTAATCGAGAATGACTTTATCGATCGATGGCGTGTTGATAAAAGCCGATGTGTACAGATATTCTTTACAGCAACCACATTTAAAAAAATTGAAATATATTGATGAAATGAATCAAATGGTGCTGAAGTCTTGTCCAAATGCATAGATTGAACCAGAATATGCTTATTTGTTTGTTTGTTTTTTGTATTTTTGTTTTTTGTTACTGTTGTTTTTCGTTGGAATATAGGCGTTGGGTACAATCTTGGTCAGCGCAAACGCAAATATACTTCTTGACGTTCTGCATGCAAGAAAATTAACAGACATAGTCAAAATATCCAACATAGACCGTCATTACCCATGACAGAGGAGAGGCACGAGGAGCGAATCTTAGGTACAGCTAAATACAAGAGTAGATTCATTAATCACTTTCTCCATTCAGATTAATAGTCCAATTTAAAATGAGATATACTATGTTGCAATGTAAAGCCGTTAAAGCTACTGAATAAATGCTACGTTGCTCCTAGGTTGATGTAATTTCCTCGAACTGGTTGACTGTTACGAAATATTAATTCCTCAGAAGTCAAATGATCTAACCAATTTCACGTACATGATTCCTTCCTCTGTCACCGACAATACCTTTTCATGACTAAACTATATGAGGAAAACGGTGTATGTCTGATAGTCGGGTTCGTGTTACTCGATTTGTAGTTATATGTATATGTTTTGTAGATCGTTGTTTGTTCTTTGTACGTTTTCCTTTGGCCTTTGCGTTGTTTGTTCTTCTTCGATTTACGGATATTGATTTCATCGTTGGTATTTTCAAACTGTTCTTATAGGAAACAATGATTGCTAACATTGTGGTAGCACGTCTGCCCATCCATGTTTGTTAGTGGGATCCGTTGTATATCTGATTAATTTTCTGTGTTATATCATGCGTTTTTTTTTATATTTGTTTGGTTTTTTTTGTGTCTTCTTTTTTGTTTTTGTTTTTTTTTTCTTAGTTGTTTTCTGCTTCTTTTTGTCTTCGTCCTCTGTCTTGTTTCAAATGTAACCAATGCCTCTAAAGTTTATTTATGTTCTAGAATAAATTAAATATATAGTCTTTGTTAATATTTTTATTCTGTTTTTGTGAATATATGAATTTTCTGTGACCCGTCACCTCTAAAAAAGATGCTTCCAGTTACTCGTCAGATATGCATATCTAATTTTACTATAACATCTATCAGCAGTAAATCTGAAGTAGTCTTTATTTTCATTAAACATCACTGCAACTGTTAATGACCCATTTACTTTTGTAACACACCAAGCCTTAGCAACAGCAATGCTATATCCCCAAGGATTTAACGCATCGCCATATCTTCCCAGTCCTGAATGTTCCACAGAACTATGTATATATATATATATATAGCTTACAACAACATAACATAATACTAATTTATGCCCTAGTACTCGCTCTCTAAAATCCGCAGGATTAATTGTTTATATTCTTGGATCCTCTGAGATTATCTCTTGATATTCTAAGGTCACAATTTTCCTAGCTCAAGCTTCCAGAACACATGCTTCAACACATGGTCTTTCTGAACCGATTATTAATACTCGTCCATGTTTTATACCAGGTGCGTACTGTGAGTCACGACCGAGTACATTGGTCTCTGATATTCTATAATTGCCAGAGAGATTTCCTCGTTTCTCCTCCGTTATCAAATGATCTATAAGTTCTTCAGACCATACAGGCACACTAAAATTTTCCTAAAAATAAATATCATCAAAATAATATATTTATACCTTTAAGCGATTGTCCATTGTATAATAATGCCATAGCTCATTTGGAATATGTCTTTCAGGGTGTACAAGAATATGGCTCGAGTCTATAAACGAGTTATTAAAAAGAGCTTTGCATTTAATTGACACTCGTATATGGTAAAAATACATGCCAGGTGATCCCGTTCGTGTTGTGTCGCAAAGTTCCCCAAAAGATTCTAGAATAGAGTCTATAACCACCTTATTAAAGCATGGATTACTATCACACAGTGCACGACATTCGTTGTATACAATTTCGTTTTGTATTATTTCGTTGTTTGTTCTTAATGTCGGGGAATCTTTCAAATAATAACAGAAATTGGACACAGGAACAAAAAGACGGTTGGTCGTCGTTTTAATTTAAATAAAATAATTCGCATTTCTTTTTGCTTAAATAAGAATGTTCGCTTTCAAATATATATGATATGAGTAGAATTATGAAATAACTTGGTAGGTTAAAGAGGAATGTTGTACGATATCTCCTACCTTTTACGCATGACTGATTTTATGTAGATATTAACTGTTAGTACAGCAGAAAGACGATGTGTGATAACAGATAATGAGTAACCGTGTTAATGGAAATGTTAGCTGTGTGTACAAGATGAAGACAATAACAGCTAACGAGTAACCACTAAAACGAGCGAATACTGAATCAGTGCGATACGAATACTAACTCATAGATCTGTAAGATCATAATAATGTTTTTGTTTGCTATACTATATATAATGTTACAGTCCAATGGCCACAATATGGGACCGTTGTTGGCGTGATCGTCAGGTACGTTGATACTACCAGTGCACTCAGTGCATATCACTACTGAAGTTTTGTGTTCGGACCGCGCCCATGGCAAGGTGTTATCGATGCAACATTATTTGATACGTTTCTCAATCACTTGGGACATGTTGGTTGTTTTTTCCCGGGTCTCCGGTTTTCTTCAACAATAAACTGACAACAATGATATATATGACAAATTGCTGATGTGGTGTTGACTACGATATCCATAACCCTAACCTTAATTGACATGACAAGAGTAATAGTATATTATATATCTCGTCGACTAAAACACCATCAGACATCTTAATAACCATACAAATTTGCAACACGAGGAAAAATTTCTGGAAATATTGTCGGGAATCGAACAGGCAAACACAGGACCGACACATCTATGATTAATAACAAACATAACCTAAAAATAAACAGATGTCAACGATACATTTACATATAATGTTTTACGCTGTCGTAACGTAGATTGGGTCATTACTATAAAAACAAGTTTACAGAGTGAGGGTCAACTATTTCAAAAACATCAACAAAACGAACAATAGTCGCTCATCTCAACTCACTGAACACAACACAAAAGAGCACAACGGATGATATTGGATGATTTTTTTTTTTTTTTGCTTTTTGGTGTTTTAGCGCCACTTTCAACAATATTTCAGCTATATCATTGCGACCAGCTTAAGTGGTGGAGGAAGCCGGAGTATCCGGAGAGAAACATCGACCATGGGCAAGAAACTGGTAAACTTTATCACTTGCGTCTGCGAGTCGAGTGCACCTTTTTTTGTAATTTACAAAGCCGGGCGCGAACCCACGCCGTAGTGGTGATGTGCTTGTATGAGTTGTAAGATCCAACGACCTAACTCATTGAGGCACCTGGGCCCCTCCCATATATTGGATAGCCATGTTCGCCATGCGTCGACAATAATTCATTGTAGATTGATTTATAAATAAAAAAAAACACACTGTTGAAACAGTCTCGCAATTGAATAGAACAATCGTAGAAACAGGGAAAATGACAGCCCCTTACATATATACACATGACTGCTAACTTTTTTGTTGGCCTGGTACATGTATTTCATTAACAATATAGAACCATGGACCCACACGCCTGCCCCCTAAGTGAAAATTTACGCTCGTGATTTAATCTTATCCAAGCCTCAACAAAAATATCATACTGTCGGAATAGTTCCAAAAATTAAATCGAAAAAATCGCTCTCCTAATACACAAATACATGGCCTAACACTTTTTCTTGGCTTGGACCAGGCACTTCAATTAAAACTACCAAGATTAATTAAGGATGCGTGGTATGCTTTGTTTATTTTGTTTTTGTTTTGTTTTTTCGTTTTTGGTTTCAATTTATTTTATCAACACACTGACAATTCTAGTAACAAAAATATCCGTAGAAGAAGGAAATATAATTTGACACATACATAAAGTATACAACTGCTGGAACACGTGAAATATTGATCGTGTTCGTAATTGTAATCAAAACCAAAGTTGGTGTCCTGCATTCACCAAATGATAAACATAATATACCACACTGTCTGAACAGTTGCAAACTCAAATATGCCAGTCGTAGTAAAAGACAAAATCGATAGTTCTAGTGCACAGATACGTGACCGCTCACTTTCCTGGCTTGGTACAGCTACTTCGATAAAATATGGCAGGATTAAAAAAAGACAACCCTCACATGTCTGACTTGGAAAACAATAAAACAAATATCACACTGTCGGACCAGTTCTCACACTACAATCACAAAATCTTAGAACGAGAAAACAATGGATAGATGTACATCCTAAAACACACATACATGACCGATCACTTTACTAGTTCGGTACAGGCACTTAATAAAAGTGGAAGGGTTAATCATTTTATAAACATGCAATGGAAAATTTAATTGTGACCGTGATTACGTCATTACTTTATTACTATAATACTGGATACAATGATATTGACCTAACGCACAAATTGTTATTAGCTTCACGTAATTTGCCTTCAAATGTGTCTTGATTTAAAATCCCCTTCAGGAAATTAAACTATACCATGGTGCATTTATGATTTCGATTTAAAAGTTCCTTGAATATCAAGAAAACCTTGGAGATGCTAAAAGGTAATCATAATCCGTAGGCTGAAAATTTACATCTATGCAATGGCTAAAAGAAAAATGGAAAGTGTACATTCAATAATCTACAAAATCATATGCAAAAAAAACAAATATTAAGAATAATACTAGATATATAGTTAGCAGTTCCCACTCCACTAGTGACACCCGTCGTGTTGCTTTAATGATCTACAAAGGCATCCACGAAAAATAAAGGATTGAGCAATACGTACCCAATAAAAAGCAAAAGATGAATACAGGTCATCCGATAGGGCTAGTAGTTCCTGCTCCAATAGTGACACCAGTCGTGTTGCTGTCAAACGACACGATCATCGTCTGATATGGAAGTCGTGTTAGAAACCAATATTCTAAAATTATACCTTGCGTTGTACTGTTTTTTTCAGGTAATGATAAATGTAACGGATATGTTTTATTGTAGCTTCACAAAATGAAAATGAGATTAATATCTCGTAGAGTTATCCTATTGTCCTTGGTGGCAGTAATTACAATCATATTTCTATTAAAAAAGACTTAACAACGTTAATCGCAAAGAAACAACTGCCCCAGTTCCAGATATTTTCAAAAATGAACCACTACCTATTCTACCGCTAAGAGAGGACGAAGTATCCCATATACTTAGGATAGCTCAGAGCATCACACACAAACAAATACTAGTCAGTGCTATCAGCGATGCCTACCTTCCCTTAGCATATAACTGGCTATGCAATACAGAAACCACATGTGTTCATGCACAGGTATTGTGTAATTACATTTCTGAATGACCGCATTTTATTAAACAACATTATTCAGAAAATATTGGTGAGTCGTGCTAATGTGGGTAACGGGGTACTGTAAGGTCCTGAAGGATTACCTGAAGGATTATTCTAAACTGTGACACGTGGACGACCTGTGGACTCCTGTTGGGCAACTGTGAACGGGGTTGCAATGACAAAAAATCTTTCAAATTTAATTGAAAGAGGCCGGTGTTTACAAGAATTTACCCTTTGGGCACCTCAAACGCTGGAATTTCGGAATTTCCCATATGTGTTTCAGTGGGATGAAAAGGGATGTTATAAGTTGCTGAAATCCATCGATTAATGTAAAATACACAGTTTTTTCACTTCTTGCACATATTTTGAACATGTTATGTTATAACCTATGCATGGTTTAATCCTAATAAGCAATACCGATTATAGAACACTATTTTTATTAGAGGGCTAAGACCCAACTTTAAATAGACTAATCCATTTTTCGCGGGGGAAATTGATGCAGATGATTTTTGTTTTATCTTGGACAATAGTTTATAAATATAGAATCTTGACAATGTAAAGGGAAGATGCTATGTTATATTTATTCATTTGTTTGATTCTGGAATATTGTTGATCATTGATTTAAGCAAGAAAAAAAGGGGGAAAGGGGCGGGGTGGAATTTTACAGTTAAATAAATGTTATGTTTCGACAGTTTAAAGAGAAAAATATATATTTGTTGCGACTAAAGCTTAAATCAGCGTTAAAAATTGAACAAATATCAGTGGTTTTGTAAATGAGAGGAGTTTGAAATAAAAACACAGGACCTGACTTTAAGCAAAAATAATAATCTAGGATTATTTGAATATAGAAAAATGTCAACAACAAATTATCGCTACTTCGAGTATGGATATCACGTATATTTGAAGTTATTATATGGACATACGACAACCCAGTTTCCGGAAACTTAATGTCACCAACATAATAGTTTTTTATTTAAAAAAATCCAGGACCTCTGTGTCCATGATTTTTTGTTTGTTTTAAGTTAAATAATATGAAATATTGACATCCACACTTGCCTTTTGGACAGCACATTTCTGTGTCCACACTTGCCCTCAGGCAACACTTGTTTATTGTAAAAATAGTGGAAGGTAGATCCATATAGGATTCTATATTAATCTGCAAATATATAGATATAAACAAAGGCATATCTATTTCAGTGTACACTGCGTTTCTGTAATAATCTTCATCAGTTACGCTCAAAGTCGAAAGATTGGAAGGTACAATTATGTAAAAGTCTAGGATAGTAGCAACAACAACAAAAACAAAACAAAACAGACTCCAGAGAACATGATAAATCAGCTTATCTCACACACAATAAACAAAAAACAAAACAAAAGAGCATCAACAGAACATGATAATCGACTGGATCAAATGTATTGCCATAAAGGAACATATACATTGTCATTTGAGACACAGTTATTCCACAGTGGTCAACCAAGTCGTGATGAACTCAACTTAACCACTTGAAACCCTTGGACCAATATCATCATTGTTAGCGGCAACCCTATATCAAGAACATCACATTATAATCCATATTATATGCAATATGGTATATACTCTATAGTTAGGTGAAGAGGCTCCATTTTGATCGAAAGTTAACAATGGGAAAATTTAAATAATCTGTTTGCATAAACATACGTTGTTAACCATCCATCACTGTCAATTTATAAATATAGTTCAAAAGACTGCCTATTGGGCAAGTGATACCCTCGGGACTAAACTTATTTTATTCATTAAAAATAACATGAATTTTTTTTTATTTAAACATATTTTATTGATGAATTACATATTACATTTTTTTCGACAATACAATATAACATAGGATTCAGAAACAAGCGTAACGCTTATATTAATCCGTTTCCTAAAAAACACATGATCAATTGCAAATAGTCATTAAAACATACTCAATTAATTTAATATTGTTTAAATAACAGAAAGTTAAAGGAAGAAGGAGAAAAAAAAGGAAATTGTAAGTTGCACTCTAGATAGAAGAACACATGATGTATCTGAGTTTTATGAATTTATAAAAATCGTTTACTTTGTGAAATATATTTATGCACTGTCGTAAAAACAATAGTATTTGAATTGATATCAAGGTCTGGACTGCCAAATAATAGTAAATTTTCCGAAGGTCGAATGTTCAGTAGCTGCAATAGCTTTCAAAAAAGACTACTTCGTAGACGATTATGTTTCGGACATTTAAATAAATAATGATGTGTAGATTCAATCTCTCCACAGACACAATTAGGACTATCAATAATATTGTTTATATACAAATGTTCGTTTAGAGAACTACTTCTCATACGAAGACGAGCGTGTAATATTTGTGTCAGTCTTGGACCGTAATAATAATATTTAGGTACATTATCATGATCAACTCTAGAAGTAAGTCTAGATTTGAGAATGCTAAGGGATGGACAGTCTTTTATTTCTGGCGGTAGAAAATTCCATAATTTTAAAGTAGATGGTAGAAAATAACTAGCATAGAGTGATGTTCGGGTTCTTGGCAACGGAAACGCATTGTTATGTCTGGTGTTGTATGTGTGCACATCCTGAAAGCGGTTAGGAATCAAAGTCGATAAGGATGTCGGAGTTAAGTCATTTTGCATTTTAAATAGTTGAACGAGCTTATGGTTTTCCCTTCTATCTTTCAGTTTTGTTAATCCGGTTTCTTTGTATAATTCCCTTAAAGGAGTTAATTTTGTTCCACCCGATATGATCCTCATCGCTTCAATTTGAACCTTTTCGAAAATATTAATTAGTACATATTATGAGGGTCCCACACTACATTCCCATATTTTAATAGTGGTCTGATAAAAGATAAATACAACATTTCAAGTGATAATCTATCTAGTCTAAATTTTAACATACGAAGAATATTTAACCTTGAATATGCTTTGTCAATAACAAGTTCAATATGTTTGTTCCATGAGCCATCATCGGAGATTGTTACATCTAGATGTTTATGATATATCACATGTTGCTGGTTATTCATAATTAGAGATGGATGATGTGGTTTGTGGACTTTCCGCGAGATAACCATCGTTTCGGTTTTCTGAGGATTAAAACTAACCAACCATTTGTTAGACCAAGATGTGATAGTATTCAAGTCCCTGTTGAGAATGTCTGCTGATTCAATTGTATTATCGACTATAAGAAATATACTGGTATCATCAGCAAACAATCTCACTTGGGACTGAATATTATCGACAATATCATTATGTATAATTAAAATAGAAGAGGGCCTATTATAGACCCTTGTGGGACACCGGCATTTATATACTGCCAGGATGAATAACATCCATTAATAGCAACACATTATTATACATGAAATTAACATTGTATTACGTTATCTTTGGTCTGTTATTTACTCTTAATTGAACATCCTGCATGTACCGATCCAAAACAGATAGCGGTCAACAATGTTTATGTTGTGAGTGTCCATTTTGACTCCACTTCTGTGCAGTTTCTATTGCATTTCGGAAGTGTACCGACTGTGTATTATGTTTATGTTTTTTTTTTATTCATTTCAATGTAATGACATACTTATTTTAATTAATTGTAATATATTTACAGGTCTTGATAATTACTACTAATGCCGACACGAAGCAATGACTGGAATTGGCATCAAAAGACGTACACGTGGTAATCTTGTCTGCTGAACAGACACTAGAAGACCATCAATACTTCAGTAATGTAGGATATCTAAAACTCATAGTACGGAGAACACAAACTTTAAATCTACTCATACAATATGATTTTTAAACATTTTTATTTGAATTTGACTTTTTATGGAAAATGAATCCCGACCCCCTGTTACATTCGTAAAACAATCAATATGACATGTTATTCATAGGAAATTATTATGAACCTAACAAAATAAATGGAGGATTTGTAAATATGCTTTCTACAAATGCTACAAAACAAGTGTTATATAAACTAGTGGAACAAATGGTCAACCTAGCCATACATATACAGGGCCTTTCTAATAAAGATGAGGTACCAGGAAAGGAAAATGACCAGGTGTATTTGTCAAAAATTGTTCTTGAAGAGTATGCTGGTTTAAAATATTTCGTACTGCCATATTTTTACTTTCCAGACGGACTTTGGTATATTATGACTAAAGAAAAAAAACCAAACGTGATATCCATTTGTTATACATAATGATTATGTGTCCGGAAATGGTAAAACAAATAATAGAGTCAAGCAATTTGGACATTGGTTTTAGAACAATGATAATACTTATATAATATATAATAATATTTATATTTATATAATAATGTGTGTTAGCAATTACAATGCCATATAGTGGTCAGGATTGAGGACATAGTGCACTCCCCTTCTGATCGTGCACTATGTCTTCCACCCTGACCACTATATTGGTATAGCCATTGATAACACAATATTATTATCATTATTTTGCTGAATTTGTTATATGTAGACAAAATAGAGTGAGAAAAATGTAGAATGTCCTGGACTTTTTCCCATTATATAATTACCTAAAATGTGACAGGAAATCATCAATCGGTTTTAAAAGTTTAAAAGTTTTAAAAATTAAAAGTAGCTTAAGCTTTCGTTCTATTTTATAATATATTATGAATGTACATACCGATAGACGACTATGCTATATTGACAGATTGGATCAGCCCCCTTGCACGTGGACCATATATGTATAGCTTAACGGACAGCTGAAAACCCAACCTTCCCTGCTTGAAACTGGCATGATAGATGTACTACTTTCGCATAGTATATCAACACAATATAATTCTTTGTGATATATTCCAAAATATCGTAGAAACTTATATTACAGAAGAAATTTACAGAAAGGATAATAATGAACAATTACATACAATTTATAGAAGTATACAGCTTAATACTATGATGTTTAACAAACATAATTCGTTTGTAGTGTTTTGTGGTTTAGGATCATTGATGACTTTGTGAGCTGAAGGAATCGGCACATAGACTTTTCATAATCTTATGCAAGTGAAACATGATGAATAATTCATGATAAATAAAATCCAGAATGTAACCTCAATCAAACATGCAGTTTGTTATCCCTTGCGGCATTAAAGTTTCGAATGGTATAAAGTAACGTGACAATCAATCCGTCCACGAGAGATCTGACTGAGAAGTAAACGACGTTAAAGTTATATCTAATCAGTCGGTAGTAATATTGTCAAAACGGGAGAGCATGTCATGTAGTTAAAAACACATTAAAAATGATCAAAATCGTCACCTTTTCTCATGATATCCAGGAGGTATATTTGCCCTGGTCCCCTCGCCGAAATAAATCGTGGCTATACATCTCAATTAGTATGGCTACGCCCCTGTTAATGTGCTTATTTACAATGTATCAATTTATTTATATTTGTCTTTGTTTAATAGTTTCTCTCCTGTCTACAGTGATAGCTTATTATCATCTGAAGTTTTAAAGTAATATAGACTTGAAAGACTATCATGACTGTCTATTCATTTTTATTTAAAACAGAATCACTGTAGCTGCTCAAGTGGTCCAAAATTACGTTCAATGTTTCATTTAGTTATCTCCTAGTCTCTTTAGCGCTTATGGTATTTTCAAATGTTACACTCGCCAAATGATATTGCTTAGATCAACGTCATATCGGATTATATCTTCAAGTTAAATTATCTTCGAAGCATTACACCAGTTTTTATATTTACAAAACTATAATCGACATTATTATGTGTACAATATGTGCTCCTCCTCAAGAGGACTTTCCTTTATTCGTCTCCTGACATAATTCCTATAGAGGCTTCTTAAGAAAAACGAAAAGAAGTTAGTGTAATGAAGATGATGTCTGTTCACTGAATAATTCCAAATTTATTATTGTGTTGATTGCGTTGATGCCATTGAGACTGATATAAAGGATACAACAGATACAGTTCACTTTTTGGCCCTGGCTTTTATTGGTGTTCTTGTTGTTCAGTCTTTAGAGTTATGTGTAGTGCTTTATAGATCATTGTTTTTATTCTGGTCATTGTATTGTATTCGCTTCTTTGATTAACTGCTTCTGATTTCCTCCTTTGTAGAAGTTGTCACTCAAAATAAAAGTGTTTGATTGTTTTTTCAAAAATTAAAGAGACCTGAACAAAAACATGCGGGATAATAAACCAATGCCAGCTAGATAAATATAATGCTGCTAAATACTAACTGGACTATACTGGTTATTCAACTTAGGAATCAATACATTTTTACAATTCCAATAGCAATCTGTCTTGCTCTTTTCTACACAAATGTCAAGATAATCTTCACGGAAAATCAAGTTATTAGCTTTTAAATTACTTAACTCATTGTATCTTAAAACACCACCATAAGATAAAGAACACAGCTAAAAGTCTTAAATCTTTAAATGTACTATCGCAGGTGTCAAACCTTTGAAATAACATTTTCATTATATCTGCAGTTACATGGGATGTTTTCTTAATTGTACGAGACAATTTCCTTTTAGCGGATTCTACAATAGTTCTTAATAATTCAGATGTACATGGATTATCTAAACCTGCTGTATTATGCTCCCATTTAATACAATAAAAAGCAGTATCAGTTGTTCTGTGATTCTGAGCGGTTTATGTTAAATGTTGAAGATAAAGGGCGATATGAGGCTCACTACAGAGTAAACCAGAGGTAAT
>MJUT01040392.1:53244-104760 GCA_002080005.1 Gigantidas platifrons | reverse complement strand
ATCCATGTTGTAGTAAACATATTTGCTGTTTATAGTGAAGTTTCTTTGTCATTCTATCGTCAAGTGATGACATCAGATACATGTTTAATAAATATGATCGTTTGGTCTTACACCATTACAATGCAGTATTTCATTATATTATAAAGTTCAGTTCATGCATTATCTTTATGATGTAAGATAAGACATTTGTTGTTCTTTTTGATGTGCATTTGAACTTCTATCTATTAAGATATTTCATCTCCATACGGTAACATCATACATCTGCTTTCAATACACCATTCATATGACATCTTGATTCTCCCCGCTATGAGATAGCTGTGTCACAAATGACCACGAATATGCTCTACTTGTCTAAAGCACTTCCCGATCCTTTCTTCGTTCATGACTTATCAAAGGGTTTGTAACTAGATTAACACGACGGATGTCATTAATGGAGCAGGAACTGCATATCCTTCCGGAGCACCTTAATGCGATAGTACAAAATATGGTTTTTAGTCATTGTCTTAATATACACTCCATCTCGATGCGGTAACATCAGACATGTGTTGTCACTTACACTGTCAATGTGCAATATATATTAATGTGATAGTACAAGACATTGTTTTTGTCATTCTCTTAATTTGACATTATATTCCCATGCAGTAAGAACAGCTTAAAGATACCAAAAGGGTAACAAGAATCCGTATATCGAAGAATAGGCAACACAATGGCCAAAAAGAAAACGTACAAATGGACAAACAACGATCTTCAATATATACATATAAAGCTAAAGATCGATTAACATGAACACCATGCTCCGGAAGGGTAACCAGTTACTGATCCACTAGTGACACCCGTCGTGTTAATCTACTTACGAACCCGGTGAGAAGTCATGAATGAGGTAACATTTGTATCGCTTTTGCCTCTTTTTACAATTTTTCTTGTGCAAATGTTCCGACAATGTTCTATTTCGGCAATTGTATTGTATTTCAACATCTACTACAGGTGAATCAATAAGTTCCACTGTGCCATTTCATTCAAAGAGGAGATGGGTTGTTTTTATATAATCTAAAATATGATGTTTTATTTCATGTCATTATTGTTGCCCAAGAAACAAGTATATTATTATTAAGGGGCAATAGCGCTATTCATCATTGATTGTATTCTTTGTTTTAGTTGAACTGAAAGTCATCAACAACTTAAGAAGAAGTAAACTACTAAATATTTCTAATTATTCCAACTTAAGTGTATCAAAACCAGCTGACAAAGATTGGACTGTAGCCTTCAAACAAATCGTTGAGTATGTAAATAGTATTGAATATGTTGACATGCATGTAGAGAAACATTCTTATATCAATTTAGATCAACCAGATGCTATGCCATGAATATATTTTAGAGTCACATGCCATTTTATACGTGTTTTGATTGGCTTAAAATGTTGAGGTTAGTTTCAAATGTACGGAATCTGAAAATAGACGTCGTTCTGAAAGGCGTCGCGTGCCGTTGTCATCTGGTGATTTTCTTTAAATGAGATTTGCTTGGGGTTATTTAAATTTATTTCCGATTATTTGCCTTATTTTGAAAAAATAAATACGTTTTTCAATTATTTGTTCGGTTCATTCGAAATAACATCAATCAGGTTGTAAACACCCTTGCGTAACCCACTAGGCATGTTACCCGGTGTGTACAACCTGATTGAGGTTATTTCTTATTGAAGCGAACACAAATTGCGATCAATCCATATACAATTAAAACATGGATACATAATTTAGTGAGCACGACGCGATCGTGGTGTAGCATCCATTAGGTATTCTAAAAGTCAAAATATTGTGTAGCCGTATCATTTTATAAAGCTTGGGAGCAATAAACCCAAAAAGACCTATACAGGATAATCCAAATCAGCAGATTTAATAATAATCACATCATTAAAGAACTGTGAATATCAATAATACATATATCTATTGAACCATACCATTGTCACAGACATATGTTTTAACGAAACAACATTTCAAACTCAAAAATATCTGAACAACCTGTTTGTCTTTAAAGGCTGTCTTATCAAGAATGAAGCACATATCAGGATCCGCACTATACGATCAAAATAAAATTCCATGATTTTATTATACAAATTACGATTATAAAATTGACCAAACCATGAACGTTGGAAGATATGACAAGCTTATAGAAGACAATCTGTTCTAATAGAGTACATCACTTTTCCATGTTATATAGTTTCATATTAATGCAGATTATGTGTTTATTTATCTGTTTAATTTCCAGTGATTTAGGACCTACAAAAGAATATATATGCGATGACAAAAAGCCAAGAGGACATGAAGACAAATATGATTGCAACACACTACCTTTCATCATCAACAAACGATGTCTGGTTTATTCTTTCGGGTAAGATCAAATTTATAACATAGTGCCAGTGTAATTACCACGAAGACCACTAATTTCGCATAATCAATATTTGTCCATGACTATACTAAGTTTTGTAAGACATCTTCCTTGTTTATTTGATTCACACAGGGATTAATATACGTCGCCTGTCCAGAGCCTGTGGCTCCTATCTCGATTTCCTTGATAGGCGATTGCTGCTACCAATGAAGCTACTGGATTATGGGTTCCTCTTAGTTAAGTTGAAGTCATCACTGTCGCCACCATGACCTGGTTGATCGCTAAGAATATATGTGACCACGGATATGTTCCACTTCTCGTAAGCACTTCTCAATCCTTTCCTTATGTATAACATATCACCGGGTGTGTAACTAGGTTAACATGACTGGTGTCACTAATGGAGCAGGAACTGTATACCCTTCTGGAGCACCTGAGTTAACCAACGGTTTTAGCGGGGTTCGTGTTACTCGATCTTTAGTTTTATGTGTATGCTTTATAGATTGTTGTTTCTCCTTTTGTACTTTTTCTTTTGGCCATTGTGTTGTCTGTTCTTCTTCGATATTTGGATTATGATAGCACCTTTGGTATCTTCAAACTCTTCTGCCATGTCCTGACGTTCCTCATAACCTAGTGATCAGTTTCACATATATTGAATGTCTTTATAGTTTTCGGTCACGAATAAACGTATTTTGTCAAATATCGAAAATAAAGTCATCAATATGTTCGGGTTCCTAATCAATAATTATAAAAGGTTAATGTTACTGTCAATACTTATAAAATGTTAATGTTACATGTACCTGCTAGCAGTCAATAATTAGACAATGTTAATGCTACATCTACCTGATAGCAGTCAATAATCATAAAATCTTAATGTTACATTTACCTGCTTGTTGTCAATAATTATAAAATGTTAATGTTGCATGTACCAGCTAGCAGTTAAGTATACTAAAAAAAACAGTTTGTCTAATATTGGTAACTAGCGTATTATGTACTATTTATCTAATGTTGATAACTAACGTATTAATTGTAGGATTGGCTATGATTGGAGTTTTGATGATGCAATGGCTAGATTAAACTGTGAAGTCCACTCATTTGATCCAAGGTAGCACCTGTAATCATACAATGTTAATGCAACATATACCTGCTAGCAATCAATAATAATTAAATGTTAATGCTACATGTATCTGTTTATTCTAACCCTAATCCTAAACATAACCTTAACCCCAACCCTAACCCTAACCGGAAATGCTACACGCCGGAATAAAAGTACGCTTACAGACCTAGGTTCTGCAAAATGGCAAACAATTAATGTCGCTTATAGCATAGCCTAGTAAAAGTCATGAAAGACAGAAGAAGAAAAAACAGAAAACAGAAATTATCAATTGAAAAATTAATATATCGGTTACCTGTTCGTGATTAATATTTATTAGGATTATTTCAATCTATGACCAACACATTCGCGCTTGACTAGCGGTTGCGCCATCAGCGACGTTCTGGCTTAAAATGCATTGCACTGCTCACAAGGACTACAAAATGTATGAGCTGTGAAATGTAAAATAAATGCCACGGTGCTGCAGGAATCTTGTTGCGGATAAATGGTGAGAATTTGACTATCGCAGAATTTAAGGGAATCGTTGTATGTCATATCTTTATCCAATAATTGTTCACTAATATTGTTGGGTTGTCAATATTTGGGACCTTCAGCTAAACACCACCATATGTGTAATTTTTTTTTTTCAGAATTCATCAATTAGAGGTATGAATAGTCACTTCAACATATTTGTTTTTTGTTTGCCTCTATTTCAGCATGATCAAAGTGAAGGAACACGTACGATCAACAGGCGTCCATTTTCATCGAACAGGACTTGGTGGAAAAAAGGCTGACTCATTTAGTCCACGGGTAGATTCTTATGTAAAAGATCACCCAAGTCAAACTTGGAAGATGAAAACCCTCTCAGAAATACTGACAGATCTTGGACATCAGAAGGTTAATACACCATATCACTTATATGTATTCAGATATTACAATTTCAGCAATATTTTTTTATAATTAATACGAGGGTTATGGGTTATGGGTTTATTTTGTTTTGTTATTGAAATAGTAAAAAATAAACTAGCAAACAAACAAACACACATAAAAGTAGATATAACATGAACAGTCACAACGCCTTTCTGGAATAACCATAATCAGGTGTGTTCAAAATCGAAAGATTGGAAAACCAAATAACATAAAGGCGTTTTGGAGCAATAAAACGGACCATGGAGGATAGCTAAAAGCGGCTAAAGCTGCCTATGACTGAGGTAGACAACATTAGCTTTGATGATGACTACGTTATTTTAGAAATGTAAATTCCAGTAATAAATAGAACTAATAAACTTCACAGACTCCAGGCCTGGTGCTACTCACCAGCAGATGTATCGACCCAGTAATGCATATTGCGAATATGTAATGCTCACAGAGAATGATAACATTAAGGTTATAATTAAAGACATTTGAATAACCTTGATCAGGAATGCGCAAGGTCTATGAACTGAAAACTTAAATGACTTATCAGTCTCTTAGAACAGACAAAAAGGCTAGAATGTATGTCATGTTTTCCAATCGATGAAATCGTTGCAGAAAACCAATCTGGAGGAATGATCATTCAGGTTGGGATGATAACATGCTTTAGATAATATTAAACTATTTTCTGCATTGATGGCCATCTTGTTTTCGCATCAACATAAAATTGAATTGTCTTGATTACTGACACCAACCAAATACATTACAATACTTAAGACACATCCTTGACAATTATCATACATGGTTGCTTTAGACTAAGATGGGATCGTATCAAATACTTACACACCATGATTAGCATGTGACACCATTTCTTATATCCATTTGTTGCAAAAGATTATTGGAACGTACTTCACCATTGTCGGATCGATTTAATGTTTAAAAAATAAGCTATTTCAGATATTCTGACTGCATGTAAATACTAGTAGGAATGTTTATAAGCATACACATGCGACATTTAATACGCACCATTTGATTCAACTGTTATTTTATAGAGACACTTGGACATTTTGAAGATCGATATAGAAAGCTATGAGTGGGATGTGTTACGAAATATCCTGGATGAAGATTTGACTCCTAGGATAAGACAACTTCTTATTGAATACCATATATTTCCTGATACACCCAAAAGAAAAATTATAGAATACCAACATATTTATGAACGGATGAAGAATGCTGGGTTCCGGAGACATTCTGGTGGAATACAACCTGATTTATACAATAAGAAAAGAGGTCATTTACAAGCAGAATGTGGCTATGTGAATCTTATGTTTGATTTCCATAAATACCCTGTTGTTTAATCGTCAATACAATATGCAATTACAAACTTTTGTAGAAGTGAATATGAGTTTTTATTGACCTGTAAAATAATATTTGGTTGTGCAAGTAAGTAAAAACTAATATTCACTGATACAAATGCCTGTAATTGTTTTGTTGTTTATACTATAATGATTATGAAATCATTTACGTCATCTGTTGAATGTTACTTACAGCAGGTGAATACAATAATTTATTGATTTCTAGACTTTACTTAGCTAAAGTTCGGATAATTATTGTTTTTATGCAGTAATTATTCATATGGTCAACTTATCTGTTCTTCATTAAAATGTAAAAAAAACATTGATGATCTAATTATATTACGAAAGAATGGTTCGGAGATTCGGATCGTTGTCATTTTATAGGAATGGTAGAAATGTGTAGACGATCAACAAAAGCCAGTCTGCTGAATTGTAAGCTGGAATAACATAACATTCAAGCATCTTAACACGCTGTTTTTTTCTAGTAGGTTCACATTTTTCCGACGGTCTGGATGCTAACCTCACTGAATAATTAGCAGCTGAATAATATAACTCTAGTCCTGTTGAATTACCAGATGAACTTAATGAATTTGCTCAATTAGATGTCTACATTGCATAACGTGATTTTGTGTGCAACATCTACTGCATCTACGTTATGAATAATCATTTAGTACTTTCTGTCAGAACCACCTTGTACACGTAAAGCTTCATCAACCAATATAATATCTTGTCATGTAAGATCAAACACCTGTTATCTATTTCCGTGTTTTGCTATTTCAAGCTGTTTTTTAGAGAATTGACCTTCGCAGTTGCCACCATTTTCATAAGATCTTTTCTTTCTCGTGTGTGATTCATATCGCAATTGCCATGCATGGGATATGTGACTCGACTGTCATACTTTCATGGGATCTGTAAATTGACTGTCATCGTTTATTGATCTTGTGAATATTTTTTAAATTTCCTTGATTTGCGAAATTATTTAATCATGCATGAACATTTGTGCAGCTGAAATTTGAGCAAAAAACCGCAATAGTCATTAGAATATCTGTGAGATGGTGTGTTAAAAAGTGCTCTGGTTGACATCAAGGTTAGAACTAATACACTTACGATGATTCTATGGAAAACAATGAATGAGTGTTTGAACAATCTTATCTCAAACTTCACTCACAGTATATAATGATTGTTTGAACAACCTTATCGCAGTCTTCACTCACGGTATATAATGATTGTTTGAACAACCCTATCCCAAACCTCACGAACTGCGTCACCTTCCGTAGCACATGAGTTCATCCCCGGTTTTCAGTGGGGTTCGTAATACTCTATCTCTAGTTTTAAGTGTATGTTTTGTAGATCGTTGTTTGTCCTTTTGTGTTTTTTTTGTTTGCCCATTGAGTTGTCTGTTTTATAATATACGGATATTGATTACTCCTTTGTTATCTTCAACATCTTTTTACACACAGTATATAATAATGCACTAGGTCTTTACTTGGAAATAAGTGATTTGTCACTTAATTTTAATATATGGATAACCTGAAAGATATTTCTAATCTTTTTTTAAATTTACTTTTCTCAATGATTTGTTTATAGCTACAATAAGGTCAGGCTATTTCTCAATTTATTTCTGTTAGGGTTAGGGCCTTGCTACCGTTTTTAATTCAGGCAACACATTCTTGTTCGCCGTAAAAAAGTAAATACATCTATGATATACAGATGAACATCATATTGAAACCGCTTAAGTGGTTAGTGGTTGAATCGAATGTGGTAGATCATGGTTCATAACACCGGCCGGGTTAAAATAAGGTTTTAAAATTAGTATATGTTGCTACTCCACTACCCAAATATCATAAAGAAATAACAGACATGAATGATTGGCTCGGTATTAGACAGATGTGTCTGAGGGTAGTGACATGTTTACTAAAGGACTGCCATGGCAATGGAATAGAAGTAACAGAAATGACTGATTGGCTCGGTATCAACACTATGTGCATGTGGGTAGTGACGTGGTTCCTCAAGGACTTCCCTGGCAAAGACATAGAAGTAACAGACATTAATGATTGGCTTGGTATTAGACTGATGTGCCTTAGGGTAGTGATATGGTTCCTGACGGACTGCCATGGCAATGAAATAGAAATAACAAACACGAATGATTGGTTTGGTATTAGACTGATGTACATGATGGTAGTGACCTTGTTCCTGAAGGACTACCATGACAATCAAATAGAAGAAACAATCATCAATGCTCGGCTAGGTATGTGACAGATGTGCTTAGGAGTAGTGACATGGTTACTGCATTACTGCCATTACAATGAAATAGATGCAACAGATATAAATGATTGGCTCGACTGTAGACTTAAGTACCTGAATGTAGTGACATGGTTATTGAAGGACTGCCATGACAATGAAATAGAAGTAACATACAGGAATGATAGGCTCGGTATTAGACTGATATGCATGAGGGTAGTGACATGGTTACTGAAGGACTGCCATGCCAATGAAATTGAAGAGACAGGCATGAATGATTGGATCATATTGGATTGATGTACCTGAGGGTAGTGACATAGTTATTGAAGGACTGCCATGGCAATGAAATAGAAGGTAACAGACAGGAATGGTTCGCTCGGTATCCGACAGATGGTTCTGAGAGTTCTGACAGTGCTATGTAAGAACTACAATGGCAATGAATTAGAAGAAACAGAAATGAATGATTGGCTCTGTTTTAGACTGAAGTAAATGAAGGACTGCCATGAAAATGACATAGAAGTTACAGATATGAATTATTGGCTCGGTATAAGACTGATGTGCATGAGGTTAGTGGCATGGTTATTGAAGGACTACCATGGCAATGACATAGAGGTAATAGAAATCCATGATTGGCTCTGTATTAGACTTATGTGACTGATGGTAGAGAAATTGTTACTGAAGGACTGCTATGGCAGTGAAATAAAAGTAAAAGATATGAATGATTGGATCTGTATTAGATTGAAGTACCTGAAGGTAGTAACATGGTTACTGAGGGACTGCTATGACAATGACATAGAAGTAACAGACATGAATTATTGGCTCGGTATGCTACTGTTGTACCTGTGATTACTGTTATGGTTACTGAAGGACTACCATGGCAATGAAATGTAAGAAACATACATGAAATATTGAATCATTAACATACTGATGTGCATGAGGTAGTGACATGGCTACTGAAGGACTGCTATGGTATTGAAATAAAGTAACGTATATGAATGATTAGCTCGGTATTCGACTGATGCGGATGAGGGTAGTTACATGGTTACTGAAGGACTGACATGTCAATGGAATCGACGAAACATACATGAATGATTGGCTCGGTATTAGGCTGAAGTACTGAAGGGTACTGACATGGTTATTGAAGGACTGCCCTTGCAGTGGAATACAAGTACCAGACATGATGTACCTGAGGGTAGTGACATTGTTACTGAAGCACTGCCATGGCAGTGGAGTAGAAGTAACATATATGAATGATTGGCTCGGTATTCGATTGATGTGCATGAGGGTAGTGACATGGTTACTTAAGGACTGCAATGCCAATGAAATTGAACAAACAGACATGAATGATTGACTCGTATTAGGCTGATGCACATGAAGGTAACGACATTGTTACTGAAGAGCTGCCATGGCAATGACATAGAAATAACAGGCTTGAATTATTCTCTCTGTATGAGACTGATGTGCCTGTGAGTACTGACCTGGTTACCGGAGGACTGCCATGGCAATGGAATAGAAGTAACAGACAAGACATATTGGTTCGATATTAGGCTAATGTACTTGAGGGTATTAACCTGGTTACTAAAGGACAGATATGGAAATGAAATCGAACGAAAAAATAGAAGTAACAAAAATGAATGATTGCCTCGGTATTCGACAAATGTGTATGAGGGTAATGACATGGTTACTGAAGGACTGCCATGGCAAGGACATAGAAATAACAGATATGAATTATTGGCTCGGTATGAGACTGATGTGAATGTGAGCACTGACATGGTTATTGAAGGACTGACATGGCCGTGGATTACAAGTAACATGCATGAATGATCGGTTCGGTATTCGACAGATGTGCATGAGGGTAGTGACACGGTTACTAAAGGACTACCATGCCAATGAAATCGAAGAAACAGACACGAATGATTGGCTCGGTATTAGGCTGATGTACCTGAGGAAAGTCACATGGGTATTGAACGACTGCCCTGGCAATGGAATACAAGTAGCAGACATGAATGATTGGCTTGTTATTAGACTGATCTGCATGAGGGTAGTGACATGGCTACTGAAGGACTGTCATGGCAATGCAATAGAAGTAACATGCATGAAAGATTGGCTCGGTATTCAACTGATGTGCCTGTGAGTACTGACATGGTTACAGAAGGACTGCCATGGCTATAAAATAGAAGTAACTAAAGAACTGCCATTCCAATGAAATCGAAGAAAAAGACATGCATGTTTGGCTCGGTATTAGGCTGATGTACCTGAGTATAGTGGCATGGTTATTGAAGGACTGCCATGACAATGGAATAGAAGTGACATACTTGAATGATTGGATCGTTATTAAACTGATGTACCTGAGGGTAGTGACATTGTTATAGATTGACTGCCACGGCAATGAAATAAAAGTAATATACATTAATGATTGGTTCAGTATTAGACTGATATGCCTATGAGTACTGACATGGTTACTGAAGAACTACCATGCCAATGAAATAGAAGAATCAGACGTGAATCATTGGCTTGGAATTAGACTTATGTGCCAGAAGGTAGTGACATCGCTAATGAAGGACAAACATGGCAATGAAATAGAAGTAGCAGACATGAATGATTGGTTTCGTTTTACTCTGATGTGCCTGAGAGTAGTGATATGGTAACTGCAGGACTGTCATGGCAATGAAATAGAAGTAACATACATTAATGATTGGCTCAGTATTAAACTAACATGCCTATGAGTACTGACATGGTAACTGAAAGACTGCCATGGCAATGAAATCGAAGAAACGGACATGAAATATTGGCTCGGTATTAGACTGGTGTGCATGAGGATAGTAACATGGCTATTCAAGGACTTACATGGTAATGAAATAGAAGTAACATAGATGAATGATTGGCTCGGTATTCGACTAATGTGCATGAGGGTAGTGGTATGGTTACTGAATGACTGCCATGACAATGAAATCGAAGAAACGGACATGAATGATTGGCTCGGTATTAGGCTGATATACCGGAGGGTAGTGACATAGTTATTGAAAGACTGCCATGTCAAAGAAATAGAAGTTACAGACATTAACGATTGGCTCGTAATTAGATTGATGTACCTGATGGTAGTGACATATTTGCAGATGGACAACAACGACACTGCAATAGAAGTAACAGGCCTGAATGAATGGCTCGGTATTAGACAGCTGTGCCTGAGAGATGTGATATGGTTACTGAAGGACTGCCATGTAAATGAAATAGAAGTATCATACATGAACCATTAGCTCGGTATTAGGCTGATGTACCTCAGGAAAATAACATGGTTATTGAACGACTGCCCTTCCAATGGCATACATGAATGAATTTGAATTTGAATCTTTTGTGTTTAACGCCACTTTCAGCAATATTTCAGCTATATCATGGCGACCAGTTTTAGTGGTGAAGGAAGCCGGAGTACCCGGAGAGAACCACCGACCATGGGCAAGCAACTGGTAAGCTTTATCACTTGCGGCTGCGAGTCGAGTGCACCCTTTTTTGTAATTTACAAAGTCGGGCGCGAACCCACGCCGTATTGGTGATAGGCTTGTATGAGTTGTTAGATCCAGCGACCTAACTCATTGAGCCACCCGGGCCCCTTCCAATGGCATAAAAGTAACAGACATGAATGATTGGCTCGTTCTTAGACTGATCTACATGATGGTAGTGACATGGCTACTGAAGGACTGCCATATCAATGCAATAGAAGTAACATGCATGAATGATTGGCTCAGTATTCGACTGATATGCCTATGATTACTGAAGGACTGTCATGTCAATGAAATAGAAGAACCAGATATGAATCATTGGCTTGGTATTAGACTTATGTGCCTGAGGGTAGTGACATCGCTAATGAAGGACTGCCATGACAATGAAATAGAAGTAACATACACTAATGATTGGCTCGGTATTAAACTGATATGCCTATGAGTACTGACATGGTTAGTGAAGGACTGCCATGGCAATGGAATCGAAGAAACGGACATGAATGATTGGCTCGGTACATGTAGTAGGCTGATGTCCCGGAGGGTAGTGACATAGTTATTGGAAGACTGCGATGGCAATGGAATACAAGTAACAGACATGAATGATTTGCTCGTCATTAAACTGATGTACCTGAAGGTAATGGCATGGTTACTGAATGACTGACACGGCAATGACATATAAGTAACAGACACGAATTATTGGCTCGGTATGATACTGATGTGCCTGTGAGTACTGATATGGTTACTGAAGGACTGCCATGTGAAAGAAATAGAAGTAACAGACATTAACGATTGGCTCGTAATTAGACTGATGTACCTAAGGGTAGTTACATTTTTACAGATGAACAACAACAACAGTGCAATAGAAGTAACAGTCCTGAATGAATGGCTCGATATTAGACAGCTGTGCCTGAGAGTAGTGATATTGTTACTGAAGGACTGTCATGTAAATGAAATAGAAGTATCAGACATGAATCATTGGCTCGGTATTAGACTGGGGTACCTGGTGGTAGTGACATCGCTAATGAAGGACTGTCATGACAATGAAATCGACGAAAGAGAAATGAATGATTCGCACGGTTTTAAACTGATGTGCCTGAGGGTAGTGACATGGTTCCTGAAGGAATTTCATGGCAATGAAATAAACGTATACAACATGAATGATTGGCTTGGTATTGGACAGATGTACTGGAGGGTAGTAACATGGTTACTGAAGGAATACCATAGCAAAATAGTAGAAGTAACAGACATGAATGATTCGCTCGGTACTAGACTATTGTGTCTAAGGGTAGTTGCATGGTACCTGAAGGACTTACATGGCAATGACATAGAAGTAACAGACACGAATGATTGGCTCGGTATTAAACAGATGTGTCTGAGGGTAGTGACATGGTTCCTGAAGGACTTCCATGGCAATGCAATAAAAGTACCAGACATGAGGGATTAGCTCGGTATTAGACTGGTGTGCATGAAGGTAGTGACATGGTTACTAAAGGACTGCCATGCCAATGAAATAGAAGTAACAGACATGAATGATTGGCTCGGTATTAGACTGATGTGCAATAGGGTAGTGACATGGTTACTGAAGGACTACCATAGCAATGAAATAGAAGTAACATACATGAATGATTGGCTCGGTATTAGACAACTGTACTGGAGGGTAGTGACATGGTTATTGAAGGACTACCATAGCGAAATAGTAGAAGTAACATGCATGAATGATTGGCTTGGTATTAAACTATTGTGTCTAAGGGTAGTGACATGGTTACTGGATGAATGTCATGGCGATGAAATAGAAGTAACAGACATGAATGATTGGGTCAGTGTTAGATTGATGTACCTGAGCGTAGTGACAGGGTACTAAGTGACTGCCATGGCAATGAAATAGAAGTAACAGACATGAATGATTGGCTCGGTATTAGACTGGTGTGCATGAGGGTAGTGACATGGCTACTGAAGGACTTACATGGCAATGAAATAGAAGTATAAAACATGAATGATTGGCTTGATATTAGACAAATGTTCTGGAGGGTAATGGCACCGCTACTGACCGACTACCATAGCGAAATAGTAGAAGTAAAAGACATGAATGATTGACACGGTATTAAACTATTGTGTCTAAGGGAAGTGGCATGGTACCTGAAGGACTTACATGGCAATGAAGTAGAAGTAACAGACATGAATGATTGGCTTGATAGTTGACTTATGTGGATTAGTATAGTGACATGGTACCTGATGGACTGCCATGGCAATGAAATAGAAGTACCATAAATAAATGATTGGCTGTGTATTAGACTGAAGTGTCAGACGGTAGTAATTTGGTTACTGAAGGACTACCATGGCAATGAAATGGATGAAACAGATGTGAATGATTGGCTCGGTGTATTGGATTCTATAAACTTATCTGTTAGTACCTACGTGTTGTTTTCAATAAACGTATATGCCAGTACACATGTGTTGATTCTATAAACTTATCTATTAGTACCAATGTGTTGTTTTCTATTAACTGTTCTGTTTGTAAATGCGTTTTGATTTCTTTAAATTTAGCTGTTGATATCTATATGTTGGTTTCTATAAACATATATGTTAGTACATGTGTGTTGGTCTCTATAATCTTATATGTTAGTACCAATGTGTTGTTTTCTATAAATGTAGCTGTTAGAACCTACATGTTGTTTTCTACAAACTTATCTGTTAGTACCTCTGTGTTGTTTTCAATAAACTTATATGCCTGTACAAATGTATTGTTTTCTATAAACTTATCTGTTAGTACCTATGTGTTGGTTTCTATAAACTTATATGTTAGTACCTATGTGTTGTTTTCTATGAACCTATAGTACATATATGTTGGCTTCTATAAACTTATCTGTTAGTAATTGTTTGATGGTTACTACAAACTTATCTGCTAGTACCTGTGTGGTGTTTTCTATAAACCTATATGTTAGTACATATGTGTTGTTTTCTATTAACTTATATGTTAGTACCTATGTGTTGCTCCCTATAAACGTATCTGTCAGTACATATAATTTGTTTTTTATAAACTTATATGATATTACCTCTGTGTTGTTTTCTATAAACTTATCTGTCAATACATATGTGTTGTTTTCAATAAACGTATCTGTTAGTACCTGTTGGTTGTTTTCTCTGAACTTATCTGTTAGCATCATGTGGTGGTTTCTATAAACTTATCTGTTAGTACCTATGTGTTGTTTTCTATGAACTTATCTGTTAGTACATATGTGCTTTTTATTTCAACTTATATATCAGTACATAAGTGTAGTTTTCCATAAACTTATGAGTTAGTACCTCTGTGTTGGTTTCTATTAACCTATATATTAGTACCTTTGTGTTGTTTTCTATAAACTGATTTGTAAAATTTCCTAAAAACTTCTCTGTCAGTAAATATCTGTTGTTTTCTATAAACTGGTTTGTTAAATTTCCTATAAACTTCTGTCAGTAAATGTTTGTTGTTTTCTATGAGCTAATTTGTCAGTACCTATTTACTTTTCCTATAAACTTTGCTGTCAATACTTATCTGTTGTTTGCTATACACTTATATGTTACTGACTATGTGTTGGTTTCTATAAACGTATTTGTTAGTACATGTGTGTTGTTTTCTATAAACTTATAGTACCTATGTGTTTGTTACTATAACACTATATGTTAGTACCTCTGTGTTGCTTTCTATGAACATATATTACCTATGTGTTGGTTTCTATAAAGTTATCTTTTAGTACCTACGTGTTATTTTCTATAAACTTATAGTACCTATGTCTCGGTTTCTATAAACTTAAAGGTTAGTACCTACGTGTTATTTTCTATAAACTTATAGTACATATGTGTTGGTTTCTATAAATGTCTCTGTTAGTACCTACCTGTTATTTTCTATAAACTTATAGCACCTATGTGTTGTTTTCTACAAACTGTTATGTTAGTACATATGTGTTGTTTTTTGTAAACTTATTTGTCAGTACCAATGTGTTGTTTCCTATAAACGTTTCTGTCAGTACCTATGTGTTGTTTTTTATAAACCTATATGTGATTACCTCTGTGTTGTTTTCTATAAACTTATCGGTCAGTACAAATGTGCTGTTTTCCATCAACTTATCTGTTAGTACCTGTTTGTTTTTTCATGTGAACTAATCTGTTAGTATCATGTGTTGGTTTCTATAAACTTATCTGTTAGTACCTATGTGTTGCTTTTTGTAAGCTTATTTGTCAGTACCAATGTGTTGTTTCCTATAAACGTTTCTGTCAGTACCTTTGTGTTGTTTTTTATAAACCTATTTGTGATTACCTCTGTGTTGGTTTCTATAAACTTATCAGTTAGTACCTATGTGTTGGTTTTTTTTAATAAACTTATCTGTTAGTATACTTGTGTTGGTTTCTATTAACTTATATGTTAGTACCTATGTGTTGCTCCCTATAAACGTATCTGTCAGTACATATAATTTGTTTTTTATAAACTTATATGATATTACCTCTGTGTTGTTTTCTATCAACTTATCTGTCAATACATATGTGTTGTTTTCAATAAACGTATCTGTTAGTACCTGTTGGTTGTTTTCTCTGAACTTATCTGTTAGCATCATGTGGTGGTTTCTATAAACTTATCTGTTAGTACCTATGTGTTATTTTCTATGAACTTATCTGTTAGTACATATGTGCTTTTCATTTCAACTTATATATCAGTACATAAGTGTAGTTTTCCATAAACTTATGAGTTAGTACCTCTGTGTTGGTTTCTATTAACCTATATATTAGTACCTTTGTGTTGTTTTCTATAAACTGATTTGTAAGATTTCCTAAAAACTTCTCTGTCAGTAAATATCTGTTGTTTTCTATAAACTGGTTTGTTAAATTTCCTATAAACTTCTGTCAGTAAATGTTTGTTGTTTTCTATGAGCTAATTTGTCAGTACCTATTTACTTTTCCTATAAACTTTGCTGTCAATACTTATCTGTTGTTTGCTATACACTTATATGTTAGTAACTATGTGGTGGTTTCTATAAACGTATTTGTTAGTACATGTGTGTTGTTTTCTATAAACTTATAGTACCTATGTGTTTGTTACTATAACACTATATGTTAGTACCTATGTGTTGCTTTCTATGAACATATATTACCTATGTCTCGGTTTCTATAAACTTAAAGGTTAGTACCTACGCGTTATTTTCTATAAACTTATAGTACATATTTGTTGGTTTCTATAAATGTATCTGTTAGTACCTACCTGTTATTTTCTATAAACTTATAGCACCTATGTGTTGTTTTCTACCAACTGTTATGTTAGTACATATGTGTTGTTTTTTGTAAACTTATTTGTCAGTACCAATGTGTTGTTTCCTATAAACGTTTCTGTCAGTACCTATGTGTTGTTTTTTATAAACCTATATGTGATTACCTCGGTGTTGTTTTCTATAAACTTATCGGTCAGTACAAATGTGCTGTTTTCCATCAACTTATCTGTTAGTACCTGTTTGTTGTTTCCTGTGAACTTATCTGTTAGTATCATGTGTTGGTTTCTATAAACTTATCTGTTAGTACCTATGTGTTGTTTTTTGTAAACTTATTTGTCAGTACCAATGCGTTGTTTCCAATAAACGTTTCTGTCAGTACCTATGTGTTGTTTTTTATAAACCTATATGTGATTACCTCTGTGTTGTTTTCTATAAACTTATCGTCAGTACAAATGTGCTGTTTTCCATCAACTTATCTGTTAGTACCTGTTTGTTGTTTCCTGTGAACTTATCTGTTAGTATCATGTGTTGGTCTCTATTAACTTATATGTTAGTACCTATGTGTTGTTTTTTGTAAACTTATTTGTCAGTACCAATGCGTTGTTTCCTATAAACGTTTCTGTCAGTACCTATGTGTTGTTTTTTATAAACCTATATGTGATTACCTCTGTGTTGGTTTCTATAAACTTATCAGTTAGTACCTATGTGTTGTTTTTTTTATAAACTTATCTGTTAGTATACTTGTGTTGGTTTCTATAAACTTATATGTTAGTACCTATGCGTTGCTTTCTATTTTGGTCTTGATGTCTATGTAAATTTAATGAGAACAAGCTCTAAAATATATTTGTTATATTTGGTGTGTTTACACCAGACAATCGGTTTTTGAGTTTGCTTCTTCGTGAACCGAAAACAATTTTAGATCAATCCTTAATTGTTTTTGTTTTTCGCAATGTTGTTAGTGGCATCGATTTTGCCTTTTTTACGAATGTTGTGGTTAATTTGGGAAATGTTTGACAGTGTGATATTGTTAGTGTTTCTTTTTAGTGTAGCTGTTTTACAAGTGACGCATTCAAAATAATGCTATAGGATAGCCAATTGTCGTGGTATTGAATTTGGTGTTGGAGTATCATGTTAACTGATATGAAGTAACCTCATTTTGATTTTTGTTTTGTGCAAAACAAGTTGTAAGGAAAAATATAGAAAGGTCTATACGAAGGCAAAAATAACTAAATTGGTGAATCTATTGATACACTACAATGCAGTGTGTATCAACAAATACATAATGTAGTATGATTATCTGAGGCCGCCATTTCAGCTGCGCCTTCCATTAACTGTAGCATTCATTTCTGTTTAGTCAGTATCTGAACAGGGAAGTTGTTTCTCATGTGAGATCAAACACACTGCATAAAACTAAAGTACTTCTTTATTCGTATTAAGAACTTGGATTGTGTGATTCAACGCACTACAGACAAATAAATCACTTCTATATTTGTATAAAGAACTTGGATTGTGTGATTCTACACACTGCAAAAAAATAAATTACTTCTTTATTGTATAAAGAACTTGGATTAATACACATTGTTCATAAAATACATGCAAAGCTATATAGTAAAACCTGTCTAAACCGAACTTCCTTTGGACTGAATAATTTGTTCAGTTTAGACAGGTGTTTGGTCTATGCAGGTCCAAATTACATATACATTTAGTACATGGGACTGTAAAGTCTCTCTGGTTTAGGCAGGTTTTCAGGGTTAAGCTTAGACAGGTCTCACTGTAGATATATATTGTTCATGTATTTCCTCGTTAATGCCATGATATATCTATATCGTGAATAATTCCATGACATGCAATTCTTGCAAAGTTTTCTTTCATTTTCGTCGTTATTGTGTATGAGTAATTCTATGACATGCACATACTCGATGGAAATAGCTTCCGTCCATCTTCGTTGCTATCGTTTGTGGATTATTCTATGGCATGTATCCACTTGTTGCATGATAATGCAACTGTTCACAAGCCTGTCGTGGCGAAAGAATGCATTGTTACAGATGGAATCAATACTTTACTATTTCCTCCATATAGTCCAGATCTTGATTCCTGTGAAATTTGGTTGAACCCAGTCATCAAAGAACGCCTTGGAGGTAGCTGATTGCAAAGCAGCCTGGTCGTTTGAAATGATTTATTTCAGTAGATGCACAGCACACTATGCACAATGACTAATTAACAGAGTTTCCTAAATGGATGGTAAGGCTGCGAAAGAGAGTTGATGCCACAGAAAAAAACGTTATATATTTTTAGATAAGAATATTGAGTTGATTTAGGAATGCCGATCCTCAAAACATTCCAAATATTCCTCGTGACATGTAATCCCGTCCTCCTCTCATCGTTGATGTGTTTCATAAATGAATGTGTGACTTATTTCCAATTGGTTACGTCTAATGTATAATTGCCTTATTAACTGAACAGATATAATCATTCCACATATAGTCACCAATGATATTATAACTTGTATCAGAACCATAACCTGAATCCCATCCTACAACAACAATATTGAAATTTGTAAAAGAAATTAAATTACATACAAAACATTTAGTTATATAGCATATGTTCTAAATATGTGGTTTTATCTTTTTAATGTTTCTTTTATTTGTACATATTATCCGATTGTTTTATAGACAAGTATGTTTTATGGTTTATTTCTAAAGTTCTGGTTGGTGCATAAGTTTAACAATCAAGTTTGTTCGAACCAAGATATAGCTGCAATATTGATAACTATCTGATGCAGCGATTTCAATCTCGCATTCTGTTAACAAAATGCACCACGACAAACACGATGTCTTCACCCTTCTTCAGTAGCAATATTTCAGAATAATCAGCGTATGGATTTTTGTATTTCTCAATCAAAGGCGACTCAAACAAGGTAACGCTGCTCCTATGTCGATGTCATTGCTTCAGAAATTCTACGGAAAGTCTGCAGTCGTCATCACAGCCTGGTTGACGTTACGAAATATCAAAATCTCAAATAACAATGATTTGTTTTTTACTTTTTACGATGATGTATTCTTTTCTTTTTCACTGTCAAGAGTTTTACTGGTCTTAACTGTAGATATGAGTAACACGGTGAGTGTCTTATAAGAGGAAGAAGCTCATTATCTTTCGCGAACACCTGCGTTCATCCCTCTTTTTGGTGAGGTCCGTGTTGCTCATCTCTTTAATTGTTTGTGTTGTCCTATCATGTGTATTTACGTTATGAGTTCCGTGTTGTGATGTCATTAGTATATAGGAATGTCTGTATACAGAAAAACTGGCCGACAATTGCACAATTAATAATTGTAAAATATCCTACCACATATGGTGCTAAATTCAAATGAAACAACAGAATTGCAGTGCATCTTTTTACCTGTGTTGTTGCTTTATTTGAGGATTAATCGTAATTTGTGTTCTTTTAACGAAGAAATAACCTCAGTAAGGTTGTACACACCGGATAACCCGCGTAATGGATGACGCAAGATTGTGTACAACGTGATTGAATGTTATTTTGAATGAACCGAACAAATAATTTCGATCAATCCTTATAAATTAATACAAACATTTTTTGTTATGATATTGAAAAATACATTTTTTTTCAAGATAGGGTAAATAATCGGAAATAAATTTAAATAGCACCAAAGGTATCTTATTCAAAGAAATCACCTGATGACAACGGCGTATATTATTAAATTCCGTACATTGGAAAATAGTCTCAAGTTTTTAAACCAATCAAAACACGTATAAAATGGCATGTGACTCTAAAATTAATTTAGAGCACATTGTACTTACTTGATATATTATAAAAAAGGATATTCCAAATAAAATTGGTCCAAATACAGAGGCAACTAGACAGCTAGAGACAGTTAATATAGCTCTCTATGAACGAAACAAAGTTAATACAAATATTACTGAGAACTGTCTATGCAATAAATCCATATATACATTTGTAAAGACATGACATTCATGGAAATATTCAAACACTATATGACACTATAGATAAATTCAACTTAAAATCAACGTAAACCTCGACATTATATAGCTGAAAAATTGCTGAGTTGGAGCCAAACAACTATCACTCATTCACTCACTCAACGTAAGCCTCGCTACTATATAGCTGACAAATAGCTGCGTTTGCGCCAAAAAACAACCACTCACTCACTCAAAGTAAACCAGACGCAATATATGTTAAAAAGATGTGGTTCTGGAGAGTATTAAAATCAGTTTATGTTCTATAAAAATATTATAATCAGTTGATGTTCTACAAGAGTAAGTTAATCTATTACAGTGTTATTTAGATATCACTGATACATTTGATGGACGTTATTTTATCATAAGAAATTATCTGTCTTTCCAATAATGAATTATCCCCCGTATGTCTACTGTATGCCCTCACATATATCTCAAAATTAAAAGTAAATGTCGGTTAAGAAAACGAAACTTTATGACAAAATATATGAGTTCATTTTTTCCATACTTTTCCCAATTTAGCAACAGTTCAACAGCACATGCATATAGAGTATATATATCTCAATTTATTCGATATTTCAGAGCTTGTGGTTCCTGTCATGATTGCTTTGATAAAAGGTCACTTGCTTACAAGGACGTTGCTGAGCAAAGAGTTCGTAGCTGTTTAAGATGAAATCATCACTTCGAAAGTTTTGCGATGGCCACATTCACCTGGTAAACCGATACAAAATAGCTGGGTTACAAATGACCACGGATGGATTTTGTTTGTGGTAATCACACTCGTTCCTTATTCATGACAGAACACCAGTTGTATTAAGCGCAACAAGATGGTTGTTACTATTGGAACATGAACTGCTGACCCTTCTAGATCACATACGTTCACCCGGGTGTCAGTGTGGTTCGTATTGCTCTATCTTTAGTGTTCTGTACAGTGCTTTGTAGATTATTGTTGTCCTTTTCCTTTTTGTCCTTGTGTTTTCTGTCCTTCTTAGATTGAACCTTTCTGATACATCTTTGGTATCTTTAAACTTTTCTTCTACCAAATATATTAATCATGTATATGTATCCGTTAGCACATTTTGTGAAAACTAACTGGACTAACTGTGACAAAGAATGCCTTACCCATTTCGAGGTACTGAAGAGCAGATCTTTGGTTACAGATACTTCAATAACTCCAATGTGAATGAACTAAAACGACAAGATATATATGTAGATATATATATATTTATATATATACATGTTGTGTACAAGTTGTGATTTTGTACAAGTTATAACTTATACAAAAATACTGTACAAGTTGTAACTTGTACGACACAAAAATACAAGCTATAACTTGTACAATATTGGCCTGTACAAGTTATAACTTGTACAAAATTAAGCCACAAAAGTGTTTCAACTTGTAGAACTTTTTTAGAACTGTATATTTTACTAACAACACATTACTAAAGTATCCAAACCAAACCAACTTTTTTTCAAATTCTGTGGTAGACACAGCATCTGCAAATCTATTATTACTACTATTTGCGGGTTTGTTACTGAAAATTAGTTACTGAGTCTGAATTAAATCTAAATCTTCTAAATACCAATCTTGGTTTTCTTTAGAAAAAAGATTAAGGCAAGGAACATGTCCATCCATCTTTCTATCAATAACCTATAGATAATTACTAGTATGGGGAGGGTGAACATTTTTAACACATGGTTCACTTATTTAAGAAACAGTTTTAATCATGATCACATTAAAAAGAAAATTCTCGAGCTTTAAAGTTCATAAAACATGGACAACTATTGTTTAACCTATACTTAAAAATGTCTGTTACTTCCAATACTTTAGAAATATCTTAAGGTCATCTATACAATTTGATCTGTAATCATGAAGTATTGACCAAATACATTTAAATAGTTTCTACCTGTTAATTACTGTGTTGAACTACTACTCAGTAGTAAGGTAAACATCTTTGTAAGTTTACAATCTGTTCACATCTTGAGTACCAACAGTTGAATATAGATGTAATAGCAATCATGGTGGACAATCACTATAATTTGTCAGTGAGCAATAGGATTGATTGATTGAGTTTTTTTGTGTTTAACGCCACTTTCAGCAATATTTCAGCTATATCATGACGACCAGTTTTGGTGGTGGAAGAAGCCGGAGTACCCGCAGAGAACCACCGACCATGGGCAAGCAACTGGTAAGCTTTATCACTTGCCGTTGCGAGTCGAGTTGAATGCACCTTTTTGTAATTTACATAGCTGGGCGCGAACCCACGCCGTATTGGTGATTGGCTTGTATGACTTGTTAGGTAATCCAACTACCTAACTCATTGAGCCACCGGGCCCTGTGCACTATAAGAAATGTCTTCCAATAACATGTCATCAAACAACACGCTATATGTTTGATTGATTTGTAATTTTTCAAGTAAGATACTAAAATTTCAAAAATGAATTTCACTTGTCATTTAATCTTTTGTGTGCTAGTTTTGTTTATGTAGATAGTTTTTGCAATTTTGTTGTAATAAATTACTTTTCAAGTTGAAATATGAATTTATTATTTCTCATAAAAAGTTGTACAAGTTGAAACACTTTTTTGACTGAATTTTGTACAAGTTATAACTTGTACAGGCCAATATTGTACAAGTTATAACTTGTATTTTTGTGTCCTACAAAATCGCAACTTGTATATATACGTCTGAAAATTAAACCAAACAGTGTTAGAATTAGATTTTGAAGCTGTCAATTTGTTGTTCTTCCCTCGACGGGATTTGAACTCACACTATTGATACACTGCGGCAACATTCGCTTAACCTTGCATTAAGCGCCCTAGACCACTTGACTACATCCACTTCTACTAAAAGAGCTTCAATAGTCGTAGTGTTGCCTAGTCTCGTCATGTCAATGTCATCAAAAAACCGGCACCATGAAATAGATTGTTTAAGTGACGAAAGGAGTAATCGTTGGCATAGGAGGATACTATTTTGGTTCCCATAGCTGTTCTAATTATTTGAAGCGAAAGGTTTCTGTCAAAAGTAAAAGTGTTGTTTATTTGAGAACCAGTGTATGCATCTCCACTAAACATTCTGTTGGAGGTTCTTGAACTGTTCGTTGTTCCCATTTTTCTGCATGCGGCAATTCCGTCATCATAGGGAATGTTCGTTTAAAGGGAAGTTACATCCATTGCAAGAAGCGTGATATTTTCTGGAATGGTTTAATTGTCCATTTTCTTCAAGTAGTCGGTAATATGTTTGATGTGTGATGGGAGATTTTCAACGAACGGCCGAAGGTGAAAAAATCGATATATTGCGATCTCTTCAGTTGGGTGACCATTGGTTGTCACAATCGTCTCTCAGGGATGTTTTCTTTATGAATTTGAGGCAGCATATAGAAGCGGCCTGGTTTGGGGTTCTCTGGAGTAAGGTACTCCATGGTCTTATCGTCTATGTGGCCACAAACATGCATAGCTTGGAAGGCCCTCTTGATCTTCTGCGTAACATCCAGTGTGGGGTGATAATCTAATTTTTCGTAGAATCGACAATGGGCCAGTTGTCTTTCTGCTTCTTGTAAATATGCTGTTGTATCCATGACTACTACTGCCCTCCCTTTATCTGCATGCTTAATAATAATATATCTTTCCTGTAAATCCCTAAGAGCTGATCTTTAAGTTGTCGGTCTTGGGGACATATACGTCAGCATTGTGTTTGATATCTTACCTAATTAGGTTAATAACGGATTCTAGCCTGGTATATTTGCTAGGTTTCGGGATCCAATTACTTTACTTCCTTTATGTCCGATTCGTCTATTGATATGTCTTCACTGGTGTCTTTCTTTGAATGAAAATAGTCTTTAATTATAAACCGTCGTGCAAATTGATCCAGGTCTTCATCGAGTTCACGAACATTTTTTTTTTGAAGATTTGGACAAAAATGTAACCCCTTAGAAAGCAACGATGAATTTTAATACGTCACACTTTGTCACCTGACTATTTAGTGAGCTGTAATTATACCAGCTAATTTCACAAACTCAGTCTATTTTTGATAGACACTGAAGAAGATCATTTGTTGATCGAAAATTGTGTCAATATATTTGTGTAGCATCTTTATCGGTATCGTTGAACAATCTTCTAGACTTCTATATATATTTATATATAAATATATATAATTACAACTCACTATATAGTCAGGTGACAAAGTGTGACGTATTAAAAATTCAGGAATAAAAATCTTTAACTCCCCCACTTTTATGTAAATATAGGATAGTATAATTACCACTCACTAAATAGTCAGGTGACAAAGTGTGACGTATTCTCCTTCATTTCACTGTAAAGATAGGATGGTATAATTGTCAATTGGTAAAGTGTGACGCATTTAAAAATGCTAAGGATTATCGTTATTAAACGGTGGTGAGCACAAATCCTTAAAAAAAATGCAAAACTGCCAAAAGTCTTTCCTGAGACTTCCATGGTTGCCTCCAAACAACCAAATAGTCTGATAAACCTGTTGGTGCGGGCAAAAATTTCAAAGCCTAACACAACTATAGGCAAGAGTCACTGCTGTGGGGACAAACGCTGCAAATATTGTAGATATATGCAACACTCGTCATCGTATACCAGTAAGGTCACCGGAAAACAATACAAAATATTGTGTACTGTTAATTGCAAGAGTATAAATGTTATTTACATTCTTGGGTGTTCCGTTTGTTGCCTCACATACGTTGACGAGTCTACGTAGCCCTTCCACAAACCCCTTAATGGACACAGGAATGACCTTACAAAAAAGTCATTTCTACCTGTGAGCCAGCACTTCAGACTGTATGACCGCAGTCTCGAGGATTTCAACAGAATGAAAGTCATCATCATTGAACAGAACTATCTGGGGAGTGATTTTCAACGTGAGAATCGGGAAACATTTTGGATTAAAGAACTCCGTGTTTTACATCCGGACGGTATTAACAGAAAACAATAGGTTTTTATGTATATTTTCTTTCACAGTTAACGACTATTTTACTACTTTCACAAAGTTAAGGATTTGTGTTCACCACCTTTTAATAACGATAATCCTTAACATTCTTAAATACGTCACACTTTACCAGGTGACAATTATACCATCCTATCTTTACAGTGAAATGAAGGAGAATACGCCACACTTTGTCACTTGACTATCTAGTGAGTGGTAATTATACCACCATATCTTTACATTGAAATGAGGGAGCTAATTTTTTTATACTTGAATTTTTAATACGTCACACTTTGTCACCTGACTATTTAGTGAGTTGTAATTATACCAGCTAATTTTTACAAACTCAGTATAATTTTGATAGACACTGAAGGAGGTCATTTGTTCATCGAACATTTTGTCAATATATTTTTTGCAACATCTTTATCGGTATCGTTGCTCAATCTTCTAGACTTCTATAATTTATTTTGTTTGAGCTGCATCGTCATGTCTCGACGATCTGTTACCTATTAATATCTCTGGTTGGTTGATTCCCTTAGACTTTAATAATATATAACAATTTAAATAACAACAAAATATTTAGGTCTTTTTGTATATGCCCTCAGGGTGTAATGTTTGTAACTCGCGGATCCAAAAACTCTCTCTCTGTTTGCCTTTGATTCTCTTTTCTGCTTGGATTTTGGTCAATGATATAAAGACAACTTGATTATAGTTAAAGTCTTTTTGACAGATTATCGTGCTGCCGCCTTTGTGCTTGTATGACATCATTGAAACGGACGACGCTGGCCAGTTAACTATGAAATTTTGCTGGGATTTCACCCACCACAAAATGGATCGTTCAATGTGAAATTTTGCCATGCAATATTAATAGGTTATTGTACAATGCTATGTACAATATGGAAAGATATACGTATGAGTCTGCATTGCATTGGATACCCGTTTTGGACGAGACGCCGCAGGCGTCGAATCCAATAAGGGTTTTCAATACAATACAGATGAGTAAAATATCTTCCCATATTGTACATAACACTGTATAATGTCATATTTATTATACAGCTGTAATGATCAATACTGTAACATCAATGATATGCTTAACTGTTAATACAGTCTAAATAGAACAACTGCACAATATTATTTCGTTGGGAAAATGTCCTGTATCAATATATATCTCGTATGCTCTAAAAATGAATTAAAACAGCAAAATAACTGATCAACAATTATTCTATTTATTTTTGTGTTTTGCATTTTTCGGTACTTGTGCATCCACAAAATCTTCAATTTCATCGTCATTTAGGAGATATCTGTTATTGTATTTGAACATTTCACGGCATCAGCTGTAGATTCAGTTTGCTGGCGACGCGCTAGCGGATCCAGTAAACGGTTCTTTGCGACCACTAAATCGACAATTGATAAGGTGAAATATTCAAATATAGTTATCTCCATTCTAATACAATACTGAACATAAAAACATATATTATTGCTTATCTCTGGGTCTAAAAATCACAGAAATTAAAACGCCACAAAATGTTGTAGACGACTTTGGCACATAAACAACGTGACGTCATATGAAGACTTCCAGTTTAAAACGTTAAAAACAGACTTTTTTTTTTATTCATGTACGCTTCGATTTTGATTAAATTTAACTAAAATAAGTTTTCGAGGTAGGCATTTAAATTATTTGTGTGCATTGCTGTAAATATGCCATGAAGGATTTCACGTTTTCAAGATTTCAGATACTTCCAATTGGAAAAAACATAGCTCATGCTATTTCAACCGTGGAATTGATACCTTGAAAATTACAACATTGTCAAATCACAAATCAGGAATATTAAGCAACTACATTGGAATTAACATTTTCCGGTTTGTTTTGCTTACTAGCAGACAACACAAATCAATTAGTTACTTCCCTTACATAATGTATAGTACGAAAAAATGCGCACTCATCGGTACGTTTAATACGGTAAATTACGGCTTCCGGTTGTACAATACGGGACAAATAATATACGATCACGTGTCTTAAATGGGTGTTTTCGATTAGATTAAAATGATAGCTGTATAATAAGACAATTTATCCCAAAAAAATTTTATTATTATAGGATTACACACTGTTTTTATTAGGAAATGATCGATGTATAAACACCGACAGGTCATTCACAAACTGAATAAAGTCCGACGAACGTTATGTAAAGTTTGTGAGTGAGCTGCCGGAGTTTATACATACATAATTTCCTAAAAAACAGTGTTTAATCCTTATAATTCTCATTCTTGGACATCGTGTTTGTTTTCTACGCTAAATACTATTAAAGAAATATGCAAGAGGAGCCTCAAACAATGGACATACAATTCACATGCGATTGTAAACTGAAAAAATCCGCGATATGTTATTGACGACTTTTGAACATAGCCAACATGACGTCATTGGCGTCATTTGAAAACTTCCAGTTTGAAACGTAAAGAATACACGTTATTTGGCTTCGTGTACGCTTAAAGTTTGATACAATTTAACGAAAATGAGTTTTCAAGGTAGGCTTTTCAATTATCTGTGTGTATTGTTGTAAATATGACATTTACGATTTCACATTTTCAAGATGGCAGATCCTTCCAGCAGAACCCCTTAGTAGCATTGCTCGTGGAATGACCGGGGGAAAAGTAGTCTGGCAAACGGAAATATCGATTTATAAATTCATTTCGAATGACGCAGAATAAGTGACGATATCCAATCGGATTACGAGTTATTCATAAATTCTAGTGAGAATAGAATCATGTGGTTTTATAATACTGTATAAAACCATAAATGTAATAAAATAAGTTATATTACAACATCGTTACAAAAATGTTATATTACACAAACGAATAACTTCATGTAATATTTTGTTTTATCACATATTTGTACGTTATCCGTACCGTTTTGCATGTGTGATAAACGAAGACGTTCCCGATCCATATCAGTGACCGGGTCAAATAACCGGTTATTGTGCCCTGTGTCGATGACGTCATTGTGACAAGTAAGCAAACATCATACAAAAACCGATAAAACGGAGATAAAAAATATCAATGCAAAACGTAAAACTAAGAGTAGCATAAGGATATTCAAGGATTGGTTATCAACAGTGGGAGAACACCGTAGTCCTGAATATATTGGAGTCGAGGAAATGTACATGCACCTGGCAAGCTTTTTTTCAACGCGCACGAAATTCAAACAGGATTACGAACCCGATTCATTGAAATGTATCCAATCTTCTATTAGTAGATATCTTAGTGATGGCGAATGTAGATATTTACGCCATCGTATCGACTATTGAGAACTATGAAAATAAAACAGCTACTCTAATTTTCATCAGTAATAACTCTGCCCAGTCAATGGTTATTAATAATAACTCTAATAAGCAAACCGTTATCGTTTTGGCTCCCATTTTGCCCAACTGCAAAATAACACAATTCCCATACTCAAATATCCAGGGAAATGTGACAATAATTTTCTATGACACAAATGATATGAATTGGAAATCTGATTTATAATTATTAAAAAGTTATGTTCAATAGCTGTGATAAATGCGGTGAATTATTTTGTTGATTTTTACACGTAATTTTTTGTTGTTGTTGTTATATATGTTGATGAATAAACATAAACTTATTTATTCATTTACAATTTATTCATTTTAGTCATGGTTAAATATGTGATAACAGATTATAGCATAGCCTTTTCCATATAGGTCCTGTTATCATCCCTCGACCCATATCAGCCCGCGGCTGTCGCCTTGAGCTGATATTGAAGTCTCGGGATGATACCGGAACCGATATGAAAATGGCCATGTTATAATCTATGTTTATTTTCTGACTATTTTCGTTATGCCTTTGGTGTTGTGCACACGTTATATAACAAAATTGCTCGCTCAGATTTATATCAAATCAGAATAATAAATAATTAATTATGTTCACCACTTCACACATTACGCCAGATGTATTATGTCTATCCATAGATTTACATTACGACACAATATAACAATTCGACTGTTGCAGTTATATTTCTATATAGCAGATGTGACCGAGTGGTCTAGGGAGCTGGGCATAATGCTAAGCGATTAGTGATGCAGTGTACCAATGGTGTGATATCAAATCGCGTCAAGGGGAAGAAATATGAGCTCAAAATTCTAGTAATATCACTGTTAGGTTTAAACGTATACATGAATATCACGACAGAGACAAAAAAAAGAATATACAAGACCAGAACATTATATCAGAAAATAAATACCCAAACTGAGCATAGGACAGCCATCCATAACAATGGTACAGTCCATAGTGAGTTAAAATCTTCACAAATATAACCATCAGTGTTATATGGACTGCAGTTGCTCTCCCTGCCTTTATTAATAATGATGTTTATATATATCAGGTTAGCTATTGTATTTCCAAATCCAAATGTCAAATGTAATACTCCATAAAGCTGTAATTTACTGTGCGTTTCCATCAATGTTAGTCTGTCCTCATATCTGTTAAGGTAGTTCCATCAATGTTAGGCTGTCATCAGATCTATTAAGATATTCATATAGATATATTGAAAATAACAATTTCCCCAGGTAAAACACAATGATGAAAACTCTGAGGAAGCAAAATCACGACAAAAAAACTACCAATTATAAGTAATGTTTGAATGTACTTCTTGATTGATCAGAGTTAACCCTTTGAATGTCATGTGTCCATTTTGGGTCGATTTGTTTTGTTCCATTGATTGTTACGGGCCGATTTTGGGCCGATATTTATTTTCCGACGTAAAACAATAGGATGACGTTTATGTTTAGATCCAGCAATCGGAACACTTTTTACAGTAACACTATCCAACTCCAAATCAAAGTTAGCGCCCGAGTTTCAATATATTTGAGAGTAACAAGTGATCGCTTTCTCCGAAAGGTAGTTCAAAATTAATATTTTATCACATCAAATTTCACATTTCAAAAAGACACCAAAAACCAAAGAACTAAAAATAAATTTTATGTGACCATTTTTTTTCTCTGGGGTTGGAAAAAGGGGGGTGCTTAAACAGTCATGATGTAAATTTCATTATTTTTAGCGAAAATTCAAAGTTCTAAAAATATATATATGCAATCTGACTAAGGTAATAAACATTGCATTTTCCGCATAACTGTAGCCGATAATCGCTTGACTTCTTTTTTCAGATGCAATAAGCCGCCTAATCAGAGTTTGTTTCAAACTCACAAATTACTGTTTGAATGATTTCTAGAAATTAATATTTACGGGTCTGTTCCGCATTTCTTCCATCTAATATTGTGTGAATGTTGTCTTTGCGCAAACATTCAATAGTATTGCAAATTTCTATACTAAGTCTTTTAAACTTAAATCATTGTTCTATGTCCGTATAAAAATATATGACAAATATATATCACACTGTGTAACGTTTCTTAAATGTAAAATTCCCAAAATCCATGGATAATAATTGCTTAAAAAGAATTAAAATTTAAAATATTTCCAATTGAGACCCCAACATGTGACTTCCGGTAATTTTTCTTTATCTATGACATGATGGATAACAAATTCTAACCAATCAAACTCAAGCAATTGCTACAAATTTATTTATTCTTAAATATTATTAATAAATGCTATATTAATTTAATATTTTAAGTGACATATCTGAATATACACAGTTATAGTTATATGGGAGTGATATATGCGTCGGACAATCATTGATAATGCATAGTATACGAAACACCGGTATTTGAATCTAACTATATGATGTAGGTTAATGACATATCTATATTGATACATTTATTATGTGCATTGTTTTACCTGCATTATTTACACATTTCTCCTTTAATATTTTTTTATAAGGTTATCTTATAATTTGCCAGTATATTGGTCTTGTTGTATAATTGTTCAGTATTGTCTGTAGTGTCTGTAAAAAATGAAAATTACAAAACAAATCAAAAATAAAATAAATACATCCATGGACCAAGAAAAATGTATTCGGAAGAACATCAAAAATATGTTCGTACATGTGTAATCACAAGAACATGGTAAGTTAGGTGTATTGTGATATAATATTTTGTGTTGGCGATATGGTCCTGCTTGGTGCTGGTGGGTGTCATTACAATAATGAAATATTGTGCTAGGTAGATCTATGATCATTAGAAATTATCATAACGATGTAAACTATGTGTCATTCCAAATTATACTGTCTATATATTTTTAATTATTTGTAATTTTATTTAACAAAAATCAATTAATATATCATCAGCACTGTAACAGGACCCAAAAGTACTTACATAGGGAGCGTGGGTATACATAGCTGTGGGCGGAGCAAACATTCAGTTTCTTCATTATTTTGGCCACGGTCATCTCGAGGAGGAAAAAACAATGATACACAGTTTCATAGTTACTTTTGGTGCAAAATATTTGACAGGCATGGTCACTAAAGTTCCTCCCTAAGAAATTTTAATCTTATTAAAAATAATATTCTTCATCAGTCTAAAACCTACAAAAATCATTTCAAATTTCTCAGGTATGTGACCTTCGTCACGTTGGTCATGTGACATACAGTTTCATAAATATGCTGTTCATATCAACGGAGATTTTTGATGATAAGCTCCGCCCACAAATTTTGGCGGTAGACACTACCGCAAATTCCCCTTTAACCTGGACCCATCAACACAAATCCAGGATCAAGAAAAATGAGGAAAATATTGATATTTCTTTTAAATACGAATTATTTTGTTCACAATCGGAATAACATTTTAAAAAATTAACCGAAGTGCTTTCCTGAATTTGTTTAGAGCAAGATAACTTGCAGAAAAGCGCATTTTTCCGTTTTTGCCAAGAAAACATGCATTTTTAAATGTTTTTTTCTATTTTAATTGATAGAGACATAAAGAAGAATACTTTTCTATATGAATGATACAGAGTTTTTTCAATATTATTTAATATGTCAGTATCACATCGGATTTAGTTTAAGCATATTTTTATTTGCTAAATATAACAAATAGGGATCGGACACAAGTTTTACCAACTTATGAAGTCTTCTCCCGAATACAATAATTTACAATATGGATTAGCATGCGCAATGAAAGGATATAATATGTATATAATAGCATAGAGTTAAATAAACAAAGAATGATTATATACAAAAACATAGGTCTAGACAATATACGATAAAAAAAAAGAAAAAAAAAAGAAAAGAGAATAAATACTTTTGGAGATGTGTGTTGGTTCTTTAGATCATTTAGACAATTGTAAATCTTTTGGAGTCTTTAATATATTCAAAAGCATGTTTAAAAATAGTTGTATCACATCGGATTTTATAATGTTTCGATATCACCAGCAGAACAAAATCACCAACACCAAGCATTATCTCGCAGACATCCTGAACTACCGTGAAGAATGGAATCTAGAATCGTTATGCATTTTAAGGGTGTAGACTTGGGGTATGGGAGATAACTCTATTTTCAGTGTCTTCTCAAATATATGATCATCTGTGCGTTTGAAAATTCCACCTCAATTCCAAGCTTCTTGGTGATGAAGATTGTTTACATTGAATTTGGCCAGTTAAATAATATGACTCCTTTTCCTTTTACCTTTCCATAGCTGTACTCCTTGTATTTTAATATCTTATTGCTGCGTATGCCAGTGTCAGGCAGTGTGCTATTATTATATGCCCACAAAATATCATTGAAATATCTCTTTCCAGAAAAAATGTTCATTGAAATATGTTGTCAACAATGCCAGAAATGTAACACAATTCGTGTGACAACCTTTTTCTATTGAATTTCAAGGGTTTGTTAAAAAAAGCAAACAAATAAATATATTCATCAGAATCTTAGATATTATGAAACTATAGAGCAAATTATACGGTAGTAAAACATTAAAAATATTATCTGATCCTCTCTTATACCGCCGTTCCCTTCTCCTAAGACAAATAAAGAATAATCAGAATCAAACGAATACAACTGGAGGACAGAATTTAAAGGAATTTAACAATACAGTTGGGTGGCTGCATGTGTTTTTTTAAATGAATTAATCAAGTATAGTCACCCTCAAACCACCCCTCCCCCTCCCCAGCCGACCTGAAAATAAAAAAGACAAATGCAGTCATTTGGTAATTTGGACATCCACTGTGTCAATTATAAGAATTCAAAAGTTTTTTTGTTATTGGTAACTAGTTATTTTTATCTCACAAACAAAGAAACTAGCAAAAGATGGGTGTGTGGTAACTTTCCTCGACAATTTCTTTTTTTTCTGGGTGCCATGAAAAACATCAATTTAAATATTTTAAAAATAGAACGGTAAAAATTTGTATAATTTGTTGCACTGATGTCTATATGTCTATTCTTCAGTGTAGCATTTTTTGGTGGAAATTAATTGACAGGAATTTTTTTAATCCGATTTTTAATACCAAGGTGGTCCTCAGGGCATCCCCACTTTTTGCAGTTTCCACTGTTTTGCATGTGATTATCTCCAAACAGGATATTCAGATATGCTAGATATTTCATATTTATTCAACAACAACACTCTCAAGTGTATTTAAGCCAAAACACTCCCTTTCAATCAGAAATAAATGTGCATATCTTTTAGAATCTTCCGAAACTAATATTACCATATGGCGTCCAGAATACCCCCAAAATTGCTATATTTAAGATGTGCTATGGAGAAAACGGCACGGTGAATTTTTTTTCAAACTTTGGCAGATAATGTATTTAGACATAACTATTCCATGATGCAAATTTAAAGAAAAATGTTTGATGGGATAATTTTAGGGTAACCTAGGTCTACACCCTTAAGTTTATATTAAATTTATTATGAACGTCTTCGATCTTTTAATTTACGGGCCTTTCACATTTTCATCTCGGGTGGATCTGATGTAATTTGCTCATTTATGAATCAATAAAGCCAATGGACTTACCTATTGCAATCAAAATCAAATATTGGGTATAAAAATGTTTAGTCCTTTAATTTTTACACTTCCATATTGAATGATTGTGTGCAAAACCCGTTTAAGCGATTGCTGTTTTATACCTTTCCCTTCGGACCTAACATTATGAGACTTACTTCCCCACCGTGGCTATTTATAAATAGTTACATCTCCACGACGAAAAAAATATGTATGCATGTCTGTTGTATGCTTTCGTGATAAATAAAGCAAACATTTTAAATGTAACTGATGCGTCTTGAGAAATGTCATAATATAGTGCTATATAAGAATCATCGCAATATATGCCTTTACTTGCAATTGAAATTTCTGTTTTGAGTTTGCAAATAACATTATACATTTAGATTTTTTTTTACTGATTTTATTTGATTTATTGTGCCACTTTCGGCAATATTTTAGCTATATCATGGCGATCAGGTTAGTGATGGTAGAAGCCGCAGAGAACCATCGACCATGGGCAAGCAACTGTCAAATATATATCTTACATTTATCAGACGAATACTAGAATATGCATGTGAAGTGTGGGACGGGTGTAATGAACGGGTCATTGGGAAATTAGAAAAAAAATAGAATTAGAAGCGGCACGAATTGTAACAGGTTTGACAAAATTTGCTAGTAAGGATTCATTATATTTTGAGACTGGATGGGAAACTTTAGCCAATCAGCGGGAAAATCGTAAATTAACTATTTTTTATAAAATTCATAATAGATTATGCCCTCCTTATTTATTTAATTGTTTACCTTCAGTTACATCAGATATAAATAGTCATAATCTTAGAAATAATCAGAATTATGTTCCACCCAGATGCAGACTGAGAACATCAGCAAGCTCATTTATTCCATCTACCGTTTCGCTTTGGAACAATCTAGACACATCAATAAGAAATTCCCCTACATCATCTTGTTTAAAAATAGAGTGAACGTTGATATCAATAAAACCCCAAAGTATTATAATGAAGGCCCACGTAAATTAAATACATTACATACTACACTTAGACACCAATGCAGCTCACTCAATGCCGATCTGTCATAAGTACATATAATAAATAATATTAAATGTAATTGCGGTGCTTCTTTTTAAAATGCCATACATTATTTTCTGGAATGTCCTTTATACCTGAACGAAAGAAGAACACTTCTTAGTAATTGCGACGATATCAGTATCAATATTGAAACTTTGCTTTTTGGGAACGATAAGTATATGTATGTCGTCAACTCCAAAATATTTGGAAAAGTTCGAACTTTTATAAATCAATCAAAAAGATGTTAGGGCTTGGTCAGCAATTTGTTTTCTTTGTTTTCTTTTTTTTCAATTTTTTCACTTGTACTTCTTTCTTTCTTCTTATCGGTGTCAAAATTGTAAATGTCTATTATTTGTGTTTTGGTTTTCTGTCATTAATTCATATGTATATTTTGTAAGGAGAGGACCTCATATAAGTAGGTATAGCTTGCTGTCCAATCCTATTGTTTATGTACAATAAAATATTATTAAGCTAAGCAACTGGTAATCGTGATCACTTGCGGCTGCGAGTCGAGTGCAACCTTTTTGCAATTAAGAAAGCCGGACGCCAACCCACGGCGTATTGGTGATAGGCTTGTATGAGTTAATCCAACTACCTAACTCAGTAAGCCATCCGAGCCGTTATTCAGGACTGGGATGCACACAGCACTATTAAAGTTAATTTACTATTACAAGTACAATTAAAGTTAACAGTGAATTATTTCGGTTGCACAATAGTCCATTGACATTAATACAGTTAAACTAGGTTGTGTCGAAATTCAGGGGACTCAAAGAAAACTTCGACTTATCCGGTGCTTCGACACATCCGTGTGCAGTTTTGACTACCGGTTGACTCGATGTTTACCTGTGAAGTTGACTGTCGGCTTAACGTTTGCTACTTATTCGTTACGCCTATGTATGTATGACTTGTTTCAGGTGAAAACATGTATAATGTAATTAATTTTCCACTCCAGAGATCATTTCCGATTAAATATGGATAAAAATAAAAATGGAAAAAATTATTTTCAACATTTTATTAATCATAATTGTGATTAGTGTTCACCCATACCTCATTAATTAGGCTAATCAACAACCTTTTGATTTTTTTTTATTAGTCCAGGCTAGCATTGTTTCAAAAAAATGAGTTTCCCAAGCCGTCGTGCTCAATGTTATTTTCCTGTGAATAATTCTAATTAAACATTCAATGTGCTAAAGATATGTCTTTAATTAGCGTGATAATTAATTTTCAGGTAAAATTTAAAAAAAATTAAAAGGAATACAAACATTATGACAGATAGATAGATAGAAAGATATATTTATTCGATAAAATATCAACATTCAATATGCAAATATACATATAACACATTAGAATTAAAAATATGCATCCATACATAGAAGTTTCATCCATGTTAGTCTAAAATTGGAATTTTTAAAATCTATTTAAAACAGAAAAAAATACAAATTAAAAATGTTGATATTAAACCTAGGATAACCCATAAAGCTTACTAAGTTTATTTCCAGTGGCGTCCTATTATCTACGTAATATAAAAAAAATAATTAAATTAGTTTAACTAGACTTTGCCTTTGTATATATATCTTTATTACTCAAACTGACAGTGCATAGTTACAAATAAATGAGCATATTAAACTATATACAATATGTACAAATACAGTAAATCGACAGATGGAATTAGCCGGGAGGACAAACTATTATATTTATATATCTAATGAATTTACATAGTTTTTGCAGGATTGGGACGTTCAATTAGATGTTTTGGAAGTAGTGAAATACGCTTTTCGCTTAAATTAGTACATTCAAATATGTAATGATATTTGTCTCCAATTTGATTCTTTTGACAACGTTCGCAATAGCGATTTTCCCTAGGAATATTACTCCATCTTCCCTTTTCTATGGGCAGTTTATGATTTGTAGTTCTAAATTTACATAAAAGAAGGGAATTATGTTCATTAAAATATTAAAATATTCTTCAAATATAAAATCAGTTTTGAAAATTCTATAATTAAATGCTTTAGGGGAATTATGGACTGACGAATTCCAATCCTGTAAAAACTGGTCTAACAATGTTTGTTTTATACTTTGTTTTTGCCACTCGATGCTTTTGAAAGTTTGCGTTTGCCATATATTAGAAAAAAAACAGTTTCGTTTAATATTTTTTTCCAAGAATTTTATCCATTTAATATCGAAATTTTGTTGCGAATAGAAATGGTGTGATAAACTATACATAATGCATGATATTTTGGATTGTTTTCCACAAATATGTTTTCCCCAAAAAGAAATAATTCTAAATTTAATGTCGATTTCGACCGGATATCTACCTAATTCACCATATATCATATAATTCGGAGTAGACGTCTTGAGGTTCAAAATCATTTTACAAAATTTTAAATGTACTTTTTCTAACACGTCATTCTTTCCAAATCCCCATATTTCGCAGCCATAAAGTAAAATTGGTTTAACCATTTTATCGAAAAGAATCAATAGACATTTTATAGACAAGTTGTGTTTTCTTCCTAATTTCAGTACTTCATACATCGAAACAACTGCGTTATCCACTAAAGGTTTTTTTGCCAGATTGAAATTGCCAGTTTTGCTAAAAATAATACCGATATAATTGAAGTTTTTGACTACTTCAATTTCGGAGCCATTATATCTAAAAGATAAATTTTGAGGTGTACGACCACTCCCAAATATCACAATTTTAGTTTTATCAATGTTAACTTTCAGCTTCCAGGTTAAACAGTATTCATGAAAAGCATCGACCTGTGCCTGTAAATCACTCTCAGATTCTGATAATATAACCGTATCATCAGCATATAGTACTATAAATAATATCAAATAAATATTTAACTGGTTTTCGAGATCGCCTGAGATTGATTCTAAGCCTGCAACAGTTTTTTTTGCTTCTAGAAAAGTTTCTAAGTCATTTAAGAATAAGGAAAATAAAAACGAGGATCAATATACTCCCTGTCTAACTCCATTGTCGCCTGCAAAATAATTTGATTTGCACTTATTAAAGACAATACATGATTTTATATTACAATACATATTAAAAATAACATCGTACATTTTCCCATTAATATTGTTTAGTAACATTTTATGCCATAAACCAGCTCCCCAAACAGTATCAAAGGCCTTCATAAAATCAACGAATGCGCAGTATATTTTTTTCTTTTTACATTTTAGAATTTCAAAAAAAAGATTGTAAGGTGAACATATTATCTGAAGTGGAATATCCTTGGCGGAAGCAGAAAACAAAACAAGATTCAGAAAATTCAACTAATCTCTCATTCAGTATTGTAGTGAAAAGTTTACCGAGGCAACTTACAATTATAATCGTTCGATAATTTTTGGGGTCAAATTTATCGCCTTTATTTTTATAGATAGATTCTATCATCCCAATTAACCAACTACTAGGCATAATGCCATTATCAAATATAACATTAAATAATTTTTCATAAACTTTAATAAACTGGTTCACCGTACTTTTTATATACTCGTTTATTATTTCATCTTCACCGCTTGCTTTTTCATTTTTAAGTTTTCGGACACATTTGAAAATTTCGTCTTTTGTTATTGGTAAATTAATATGGCTATTAATTTGCTCTAAAGTTCCTTCATCAATATCTAGTTGACCTTCGTAAACGTTACCTTCAGAATCGGAATTTAAATCTGTGAAAAAGTCGAAAAGTTTGTCTATGCCAATATCAGGTTGATTTTTTTCTTTTCCCTTTATTTAATAATTTCCAAAAATCCTTTGGGTTTTTCGAATGTAATTCATCTAGATTTTGTGTCATGTTTTCAGAATAATCTTTAAATTTTCTATTTAAAAGGTTTTTATATTTCTTTTCAGCGTTGCGTAGCTCTGAATGTAATAAGTCGGTCTTTCTAGATTTGAATCGTCTCTTTATTTTCCTATATTTTTTTCGGGCGAATTTACAGTCTAAGTCAAACCAAGGTTTACTTAAAAACAGTTTTTCCTTATGATGTTTACCTGAATTTGATCCAAGGGTTTTCCTGGCAGACGTGATCAAAATATTACATAAGTCCCCTGTTAATGAATCTATTATATTTGGCTTAATTCTTCCTTGTGATAGATTTTCTAATTTATCTGAAAGTTCGGTTAGTTTAGAAGATTCTGTATTGGTTTGGAAATCTAATTGCTTGTTTACATCCCATTTCCTGATTCTGGCTACATAGTTGTTTTCTATACTTTCGGAATTATTTTTTATCTTTGACTGAGTTGCATGAAAATGAAATAGCAAGCGGATAGTGGACGTCAGAAAAAAGACTATTAAAATCTTGTACAGTGAAGTTTACAAACGATTTAAAAAATATATGGGCTACTAATACAATAATCTACAGTACTAGAATGTCTACATGTTAATCTACCAATACCTTTGTCATCACCAATTCGACTATTTACAATAAACAACTGGTTTGCTTTACACAAATTAAGCAACATATTTCCATATTTATTTTTAGTTTGATTAATATTTTTACGTTTTAGTGGTATGTTTAGGTTTTCTAAAATACCAGCATGATTTTCGATAAACTCATGTTATTGTCACCATGTTCAAAATTAAAATTTACATAATCATCATCTTCTCCGGTTCTTGAATTAAAATCACCAATTAAGCCAACATATTTAGAATTAGTAGAAAAATAATCTAATTCATATTCAATTTGGTTAAAGGCTTCGTCTAAGAATATCTTGTATATTCTGGTGGTATATATATTGTCCCGAATATAACTGGTTGTTCTAAATTGAATACTTTAATTAGGAAGGAGTAGGAGGTGACTTAAACTTTTATCATATAAAACTTGATTTAAACTAATGACTTAATTTGGACAATAATTCATTAGAAACAAAATTCATTTGAATATACATCCCTACATCGGTTAACAATCAATTCTTTTACGTCAGATTTGAACGACAGGACGTTTTTTTTGTACTTTTAAATGGAATTAGAAGGGAGCTCCAGTCCTTAATAGCATTAAAATAAAAACTTGTACTAGTCTTCCTATTTGCATTTGGCACCACACAATTATAATGTTTACCCCTTGTTGAGTGGTGATGTAAATCTCTCGCTTTACTGAAATTGTGCCCCATATATTTAGGACCCTTGTCATAAAAAAAGGTGTACGTGATTAAGTCTAAGTTGTTGGACTCTGTTTTCAATATTAAGAATTCCAATGTCTGAAAATACCGGGTAATTAATTCTAGTTCTCGGTCCCAGCCTTTTAACAAATCTGACGGTTTTATTTTGCATCACTTGAAGTTTATTTCTGAGAGATTTACATACACCTTCATACCAAGATGAACAAGAGTGAGCATAGTGGCATTGAATTAGAGCCATACTAAGTGGGTTTTTTTTTCATGTTTCAGACAAACTATTGGCTTGTCTGTACAAAAACGTGAGTCTTGAGTTAGCGTTTTTGATTATAGTATTAACTATATCTTCACCTGATAAAAACTTATCAATGTTGAGTCCTAAAATATTCAACACTTCATTATATGATTATAACAAGAAACTTGAAAATTACTAACCCTTTTATGTTTATGCTTTGAACCAAAAAGGATATATCAAGTTTTGCCCAATTGTGGAAACAATTTATTATCGACTAACAAGTTACTGCATGACTTTAATTCTTTGCCAAATTTCTTTGTAATAACAAGTGGATCTTTACGAGAGAAAATTATTGTGCTATCGTCAGCATATAATAATAATTTACAGTCAGAATTAATGCTTATTGACATATCATTTACATAGCAAAGAAATAGTAGCGGACCTATTATACTGCCCTGGGGTACCCCACAAGTAACATTAAAAAATTCTGATTCTGTGCCATTAGCACTGACGTTTTGTTTTCTGTCAGTCAAATAGGACTGAAGCCATTGTGTAGATCGGACGCCCATATCTTTTAATGTATTACACAAAATGTCATGATCGACCGTGTCAAAAGCTATCTGAAAATCTAGCATTATCATTCCAGTGTATAAACCTTTCACCGCTTGACTTTTAATATGGTCTAACAGATGTATCAAACATATTTCCGTCGAATAAGATGATATAAATCCTGACTGAAATTCTAAAAGGTATTTCTCAGGTTGTAAATAGACAGTTTTTTTTCTCCAGAAACTTAGATATTATATTTAAACTACTAATGTGTCTATAGTTACCGACATCCAATCTACTATTTTTTTGAAAATAGGACACACTCTGGCTACTTTCATATCTTCTGGAACTACACCACTAGATAAAGATACATTTACTAAATAGGTAATTGGTTTTTGATGTTCACATGCTCCATCTGTAAAGAACCTTGCAGGAATATTGTCTAACCCTGTGCTTTTGCTTGGGTTTGATTTTTCAAGCTCTCTGAAGATGAAATGTTCAGTAACTGGTGATAAATCTAGGTGTAAATTATTTCAAAAAAATGATTGATAAAACTGTTTAAAGATGTCCGAATTGAAGTAAAATAATTTAGGACTTTTAGGCAATTTTGAAACTAGTATGGATGCCACATTAGTAAAGAAATGATTGATATAGTTTGCAGTTACATATGAATCATGACAATGTTCTTTATCTATATCCAGGACAATCTTTGCTTAGTGCTATATCCCAGGGATTTTAGCTGTTCCCGTAATTTTATTGGGATTATTTTTGTTTTCTTCAATCTTGCATGAACAAAATTCTGATTTTACCATTGTTATATCTCTTTGCAATTTATTCCTAATTTTACAATAATCATAATAAAAGTGTTTAGTCTGGGTGTTCTTAAATAAATATAAAAATATATTCCTTTCTCTTATTTGATCTAATATTTCAGATGTTATCCATGGCTTGGTTTTTGTTTTATTTTAATTTCTGTTGTTGGTGCAATATCATCTTAAATTGACATAAACATTCCCTGAAATATTCTCCTTTCATTATTGACATATCTACACTAGTATAAATCTGACCAATTTGCATTATTTAATTTATCAGTAAAATCATCTTTGTTATAAGTTTGCATAGATCTATTGTTTTACAATACTCTCCTGGCTAACACTTTGTCTAACTATCTTCCTGGTAAAACGTATCAGAAAATGGTCATTGAGGCCTAATTGTAATACACCTGATTGACTTACTCTGTCATCACTGTTACTTATTAAGTGGTCAATCAAGGTACTGGAAGTCTGAGTAACCCTAGTTGGTACATTTATTAATTGCTTAAAATTAAACATATTAAGACTATTTTGATATCTTTTACAAAGTGCAGACAATTTATTTAATAAACGTATATTGAAATCACCAAAAATGAAAGTTTCCCTTTCAGGATTTATTTTTGTCATAGTACCTTCAAAGTGTTTTAAAAAATCGCCCTGGTTCGGTGGTCTATATATTGTTCCCACTAAAATAGGTTTGGTTTTTGGAAGTAGTATATCAATCCAAAGTGCTGAGTTGTAAAAATACTATATCATGTATGTTAACTTCTGCATTTATAACGGATTCGTCTAACCACGATTCTGTAATTGATATAACTACAGCTTTTGTTATTGTTGCTAACAGTCTAATTTCTGACATTTTTGGTAGAAGAGATCGAGCGTTGATGTGAATTATGTGTAGTTCTTTATTTTTGAATATGTCAAAACATTTTTCATGATTCTTCGACGGTGAATTTATTGAAGTGTTTTTCTGATCATCATCTGGAATTTCGTCCAAGTTAAATGGGAGACATCTAATTGAGCATTCATTACAAATAAAAGAAAAGTTGGTATTTTAGTTTGTCATATTCGGTTACAATGATCGCAATCAACAGCCTTACTAGTCGATATCACTCCCTTTTGACAGATTGTGCACGGCAATTTAGGTTGCCTGGGTTTCTTTTGGGATATGAGATCTGGTTGTGGGTTTACATCTCCACTTTTTAGTAGAACAAGTATAATTAAATGTTTTGCTGTTGGTCTTCTGTTGATTAGACTGTTTTAATGTTTACATTTTTGGGGTCCACTCGATTCCATTGTTGATGTTATTATTAAAACCGATTAAAGATGATATTTCAGTGGTAATAATAAATGATTTGTTCTCATATACTTTGCTGTTTTCCGTGATGATCGAAGATGCTGTTGTATTATATAATAAATACGATAAATACCTATATATAGTTGACAGACTATTTATGGCAGACACCTGTAGCTGGTAGAATACCAGCTATGGCGTCGAGGAGACGTCTGGGGTCTTAGAAGCCGGGAATTAATCTACCCAGTTGAAAGGTAATCGGTTCCGGAAGTCAGACTCAATTGTAGCCGAGTCTGGTACGGATATGCTCTAATTCAGGAACTGTCGATTACTACATTCCTCCCCCCCCCCTCTCATCTGAAAAGACCACATCAGCTAGGAATTCCTTTTAGAACAGCAATTCATGAAAGTAAATTACAAATGTCAATGTCACTAACAATGACGACTGACAGTTACGAAAAAATAATCCTCTGTGAAAAATTATTTCTGTCCTCATGTAAGCTCAGGAAAAGGAGCTGCTACTGCGACACATTGCTTTACATGTTCACGGTGATAATTTGTAAACCCTAAACATGATTCCTGATCTTTCTTTGTCTTTGGGACTGGCCAGTCCTATACAACTTCCACAGTCTCTGGATCAAAGGATACCTCATCTGCATTCCTAGCAAAACTATCCTGATATTTGTTTGGTAGATATCATTAAGGTGCTCAGCTATCCCTGAACAACAGGAATTCGAATTGACAGAGAATATGTCATGTCCAGAGTTGTCTATAGTGGGAGATCATACAGTGTTTTTGAAACTATCTTTGTGGAATTGTCAGTTCTAAACTCTGTCAGTTAAACTGTCAGTCTTGTCTTGCAAGAAACTTTTATGGGTAATGCCAATCTCACCCTTCACCAAGCTGTCAGTTATTGTGGAACTATTAATTCTACGCTCAGGACTGTCAGTAAAACTGGCAGTCTCACCCTTCCACAAACTGTCAGTTTTTCCTTGCAAAAAAGTCAGTGGAACTGTCTGTCTTACCTTTTGATATGAGACCCCCTTCATCTATGGCTTCCTTACTATGAAGATTTTTATCCATAGGCACCACTGTTTCCATTTCAGTTCCTACTCCAAGTTTATGTCCAGTTTTCAGTGTAATGTAATTATTGGTGGAATTGTGCAATATGGTTTTCATACCACTACTCTGTCTCAGTAGCAGGTTAGTTGGAAGTAATCCTTTAAGATTACATCCTTGTTGCACAGCCAAGTATTGATCAGGATTTTTGTCCAACTGCACTTTCACCACCTTCATACTGTTTGGTGGAACAACCATTCTTCTTCCTATGGATGCTCTATAAATTGTTGAAGAAGACCAATCTCTGTTTTTTAAGCAAAGTATTGGAATAGGTATCTTCGTTAATTCTAATAGAATAATTAGCCAGATCAGTGATAGCATGAAAATTAACCAAAAATTATATACCTAAAATAACATCATCTGAATTGTCAGCAACAACAAACTTCCATTTTGATTTTAAACTGCCCAGTTTGACATCTGAGTTATCAGTGTATCTTGCTTTTATCCTTGAACCCCTCCCCACGCCTTTCAAAATATGTCTTGTTTCAGTTTAACCTGTGGTCATAGTTGATCTAATAATGATTTGTTGATAACTGATACCTCTGCAGTACTATCTACAACCGCTAGAGTTGATAAAAATTTTCACATACAAAGTTTTCGCATCTGTAGATTGTTGATATAAGACAACCTCTCGAATTCTCGAGTTATCCTTTACTTTCCTACTTTCGCTTTGGCCTTTGTCATAAGGGGTGGTCAAGAATCGGCCATCATCCTTGACCTCATAGAGTTTAAAATAAAAGGACTCGGCGACCTATTCCTCTTTCTATGTGGCGACTTCATCCTTCGATTAGGACAACTTCTTGCAAAATGTTCTACTTCCCCACACTGGAAACATCCCATGTCAGGGGAAAATGACCTTTCTCTTGTTGGAGATATAGGTACACTTGACCTTTGTTGACCTTGATTTTGGGTCATGACATCTAATATCTTCTTAGCGATAATTTTTGTTTCTGCCAATTCCTCTTCTGTTTTCCTCTCATAATCAGTTAATACACCGTGTCACACGTCACATTTGGGGATATGGCGTTCTTCCTCTAAATTGGAAATCTTATCTCGAAGCATTAGTACTACACTACTCCTCAAATCTTCCTCTGGCAACTCAGCACACATGTAATATGGTTGTCTTCAAGTAAGTTATTTCGAAGACATTCATTGAAATTAGGGGGCCTTTTGGTTCTCTTACTCTGATTATTGCCCGAGCCTTGGCATCACCAATCCTCTTTATGGCTTTCAATTGAGTAAGGTTTGTCTTATTAATATTTATTGGCTCTGACATAATGATGTTTCCAAAAATATCAGTAACACCGACAAATTAGGAAATTTGATGGTTATTATACAAAAAATGCAATAATGTCAGTAATACTGACACTACAACAATGCTGAGTACAGAATGTCAGTGAAACTGACACAGAAAACGTCAACAGCAAAATATATATATATATATTTTCTTTATGATTAATAAAAAATATTTATCAGTGATACTGACAAAAATTAAAGACAATCAAAATGTAATTTTGAATCTCTGTTTTGGTCTACTACCTTACAGTACTGTTTTGTTTTGTTTTGTTTTTTTTCTGGCGGGAGCAAATAAATCAGTGGAAAAATACTAAGAAGTCACTGAAGTCTGGGACGAATCACTTCTGACACCAATGTTGTATAATAGAATAAATACAATAAATACCTATATATAGTTGACAGACTATTTATGGCAGACACCTCTAGCTGGTAGAATACCAGCTATGGCGTCGAGGAGACGTATAAAACATAGTATTCCACAATTTAAATTTAGCTCTAGAAATGAGATCATTTGTTTGGTCTAGAACAGCCCACGTGATATATGACAACTCATCGTGTCATCTTCTCGGGAACATCGTGTCACCCTGTCGATTTGTTCTCCAAATTCTCAAGGTTTAACGCGAGTTAGCTCGCTTTGGTCATCAAACGATATTTGATGTTAGCAAAGATAACTCCAGAGATGTTCCGAAATAATAATTGTGTAAACAAAGATGGCCAAAATATTTCATTTGGAAATTGAAGAACTTTTGCTAAACAAGGATTCAATTAATACCAAACAGATTACTGCAGCCACAGTTAAGTGTTTTCGTCAGTTTGTTGTGGAGAAGCAAGTTGATAATTTCAGTTGCTTTACTATATAATTCCAAAATCACAAAACCAAGCGGGACGCTTGAAAGAAACTATTCAGAATTCACCAAAACGTTGACCTGGTCGAATTCCTCCGACAATCATTATAAAATAACGAATACTACAGCAATTCCTCCAACAATCATTGTAAGCTACTAGACACTACCGCAATTCCACCGACAATCAATATAAGCCACTGAACGAGAACACAATTCCACCGTCAATCTCTATACTACAGACCACACACACAATTCCACCTGTAATCACTATGAACTTCTAAGCACGCACACAATTCCACTGCCAATCAATATAAACTACAAAACACACACATAATTCCACCGACAATCAATATAAACTACTATACACGCACACAATTCCACAGACAATCAATAAAACTGCTAAGCACGCACATACAATTCCACCGTCAGTCATTATAAACTACTAAACAAGAGCACAATTCCGCCGACAATAAACACTGATAAACACGCAAAAAATGCCACCAACGATCAATATAAACTGTTGAAGACACAAACAAGTCCAACGACAATCCCCATTAACTACTGAACACGAGCAATATACCACTCACAATAACTAAAAACTACTGAAAACGCGCACAATTATACCAACAAGCATTATAAACTACTAAGAACTACCACAATTCAACCGACAATCAAAATAAAATACTGAACATGCACACAATTCAACCGACAATCACCAAACAATTTCTGACCACGTATGCAATTCCACAAATAAGCACTATCAACTACAAAGTACGCCCACAATTCCACCGATAATCACAATAATCAACTGAACACGAACACAATTCCACCAACAATCAATACAAACTGCTAAACACGCACACAATTCCATCAACAATCAATACAAAATGCTAAGCACGCACATACAATTACACTGACAATCTTAATAAACTACTGAACCCGCACAGCACAATTCTACCGTCAATCATTATAAACAACTAAACGAGAAAACAATTCCGCCGACAATTACTATGAACTAATACACACGCAACAAATTCAACTGACGATCACTATAAACTGATGACCACGTACATAATTCCACCGACAACCACTGTTAACTACTGAACACGAACAATGTTCCACTGACCGTTCACTATAAACTAGGGAACACACACACAAATCCACCGGCAATCGATATAAGATAGTAAACACGCATGCATTCCACCGACACTCATTATAAAATGCTGAAAACTACCGCAATTCCACCGACAATCATCATACACTACTATATACGCACATAAATCCCCCGACAATCACTTAAAACTACTGTACATGCACATCCCATTTCCACCGTCAAGCATTATAAACTACTAAACAAGAACACAATTCCACTGACAATAACTATGATCTAATAAACACGCAAAAAAATCCACCAACGATCACGATACACTGCTGAACACAAACACATAAAATTCCACCGACAATCATTATAAACTACTGAACAAAAACAATGTTCCACCGACCGTTCACAATAAACTACTTAACATGCACACACATTTACAAGCAATCGATATAAGCTAATATACACACATACAGTTCCACCGACACTCATTATGAAATACTGAACACTGCCGCAATTCTACCGACAACCATTATAATCTACTATATACGCACATGATTCCACCGAAAATCACTATAAACTACTGAACACGCACACCACAATTCATCCGACAAGAACGCAATTCCATTGACAATCACAATTAACTACTGAACACGAACAATCTTCCACCGACCTTTCACAATAAACTACTGAACATGCACACAAATTCACCAGCAATCGACATAAGCTAATAAACACGCATACAATTCCACCGACAATCATTATGAATACTGACCACAACCGCAATTCCATCGACAATCATCATAAACCACTATACACGCACATAATTCCACCGACAATCACTATAAACTACTAAACACGCACATAGTTCAACCGACCATCACAATAAACTGCTAACCACGCACAAAATTCCAGCGACAATCTCTACAAACTACAAAACACGCACACAATTCCACCGAACGTTCACTATAAACTACTAATCACGCACACAATTCCATCGACGATCACTGTAAACTTCTAAGCATCAACAATCATTATAAACTACTGAACACGCACACAAATCCACCGACAATCGCTATAAGCTAATGAACACGCATATTATTCCACCGACAATCATTATGAAATACTGAACACTGCAACAATTCCACCGACAGTCATTATAAACTACTGAACACGCACACAATTCCACCCAACGTTCACTATCAACTACTAATCACGCACACAATTCCATCGACAATCGCTATAAGGTAATGAACACGCATATTATTCAACCGACAATCATTATGAAATACTGAACACTGCAACAATTCCACCGACAGTCATTATAAACTACAGAACACGCACGCAATTCCACCGACAATCACTATAAACTGCATAGCATTATAACGCATACTTATATGAACACAACGCACAAATCATTTATAACACCTTATAACATGAGCACTACGCACAATAAAATTATTTATAATACGTTTCAACATAAGCAAAACGCACCATCTATTAATAGCGCATTAACGCGTGTGCGCAACGCAGAAATTACGGTCGCAACCACGACTTGGTTAACCGTTATATATGTGTCACAAATGACCAAGGCTATGTTCCACTTGTCGTAAATACTTCCCAGTCCTTTTCTCGTTCTTGAATTATCCCCGGGTTTATAACTAGATTAACACGACGGGTGACACTTGTGGAGCAAGAACTGCTTACCCTGTCGGTGCACCTGATATCACCACCGATATTTAGTGGGTTCGTGTTACTTGATCTGTATATATATACTCTTCTTATAATATACTATACCATTAGTAGAGCTCACAATTAATCGCCAACACATGATATCATCTCAGAACAACACGTAAGCACATGGATATTATTATGTCCATGCTGGTGATAGTTTTGTGATATTGTCAATGATGCATTAAATATAAATAACACAAGCCGTCCTTAAGTCGTCAGGGGTATGTATTTGACAATACGCTGTAATAATCTAACGGCTTTAGGACGTGATGAATTGGCTTTGATGGTAAGAAAATGTATTCAGAAAGATGATTTACTTGCCCCTGACGTCGTCAAACAATCGTAAAAATGGTACATTGTTCCTTAATCAGACCAAGTGTTGAACAGACTACTTAAGGACTGTACTGTCTCTAAGTGATCTTCAAGCAATTCTTACCCACAATGTCTCCATTATTTGTCTATTTTAGCAAAAAATCAAAATAACAAATTAAATATTTGAATTTTCCTTGCAATTGAAATATAAACTCAAATTACCAATACTTTTCATTCAATTCAATAACTGTGACAATAGCAGCTGCATTTTCGCGTCTTAAATATCCTACTTTCATAGAACCATCATAAGTTCCAAATGCATTCCATATTTACATTTGTATTTAATGGTTTTGGCTCCAAATGGTAAACAGCACCATATGTTAAGAGCTTGCGGTGGTGTGTCAACGGATTTGCTCTAAATGTTATGGATTTTGCATTAAATAATAAGCAGCATATTAATTTTAGTACAGTTATAAATTGAATGCCTCTAAGGCGTTATATACTGCTTTAGGGTCGTCACTCAAGTTTACACACAAAATATGACCACATGCGACAGCTCTGCAATTATAAACATCCGTCTTTTGAAATAATAAACTACATATCAATGTTACTACCCCCGATACAGTTATAAATATAATGACCCTTAACCTCTCAGATTGACGTCACTTTCCTAAATGGCGTTGTAACTATCAATCACTCTAATAATGATACATTCAGGGAACAATTGCCCGATATCTCATGTGTACCATTTCTGCAGAGGTCCTTAAAACATGTCCTTCAACCTTGCTACTTTTCAAAATCTAGTATAAATACATGATAATATAAGATTAGATACTTACATCTTCCGAATATACCGTGTGTCCACGTTTTGCAGCGTGAAGGGAAGCGAAAATAATGCGAGGTTCCAGGATGACGACTTTCGGTCGGTGACGATTTCTGGGACGGTTTACATAGTTTACAATTTTGTTGGGGTTAATTTTTATACAAATATGTGTCCTTAAATTTGTTTATATTTTGTTCTACTTCATTAATTTTCGCACCGGTTCATATATACATGAATACCCGTGGTATGATTTGTTCATTTTAACATATATGATTAGTTGTTTTTCTTTTTATTCAATTTATACAGTTGATATCATACATTGGTAAGTTAATTTTCATAATACAATTGTGTCAGTATAAATTGTTAACTTTAACCTAAAGTCTATCATATTTCTTAAAAAATATCTAAGTTCAATTTCTTTTCCTTTTTTCTTTTATTTTTTTAATTCCTACGTATTTTAGAACTCTATATGTTGTATATAAGTATATACTTTTTGATTTGGACTAGTTTTTCAATTTGAAATTTTTATCTCATTGTGTCAGTTCTTGATATATGTTTTATTGTACATGTATATTGTACTTTATGCAATGTAAAGCGCTTATAGAGTAACATTGTTTTAGATAAAGCGCTATAGAAGAATTGTAATAATAATAAAAATAATAACAAATCATTATCTAG